>ML779655.1:301572-328724 GCA_009831015.1 Picea engelmannii
GCCTGACTCCCCTGGGTTACCCTTTGAAGCTCCCCCAAAACAAATAGCATGGACCTTTTTCTTTTGGATCCAAGGTTCTATGTTGTGACTACTGTGAAGCTACCAACTTGATATGTACACTGCGATGGTGTGCTTAGTGGTATTGAGGTTGAAACTTGCCATCCAGTATTTTTCCCATTCATTCCAGTTGGATGGATTTTCCACTTTTAGATTTTTTGTGTTCATTCTTTCTGAGAGGATTAATTTAGCTTCAACGACCACTATTTGGGGAGGGGACATCGTCCCTTGTTTTTTTTTTTGTTTCTGGTTAACCATATATACCAACATACAAACTTTGGTAACGTTCTCCAAATTTGCTTCAAAACTGGTTTGTCTTTAAAGGAACACCGATAGTACTTGTCCCAATTTCCCAGGATGGGATTTGGGGTTGAGGGCCATGTTATCTTTCTGGCTAGATCCCTAAAAGATAGTTTCCAAACCATTCTCGAGAAGGGGCAGTTTCGGAATAAGTGATGGATGTTGTCTTGACTATTTTGACAGAGAGAGCAGTTGAAGGGGCAGTGGAAGCCTCTTTTCATAAGGTTTTCCCCTGTTAGGATTTTCTTGTGCGCTAGGGTCCAGGTGAAGAAGTTTATTTTTGGGAGTGAGTCATGGTTCCAGACGTTTTTCCATTTTTTTGAGCTTTGATGTTCTCTCATGGTGTGGAGGAGCATATTATATCCTTCTTTCATTGAGTATACGTTTTTGCCCCATCCCTTATTGTATGGAATGGAATTGAGGATGGGAGCTGCCCCTTTTAGGAGAGAAGTGAGGTGATGAGCCTGATTTAATAAGTGCTCATGCACTCTTCCCATGTCCCAATCCTTCTAGCTACCATTCTCATTCCAGGATGAGATATCATAAATGATGCATTTTCTTATGCCCAACATCCATATTTTTAACTCTATAAGCCCTTTTTCCTAGGGGTTGATATCCACCCCAAAAATTTGGTCTTATCAAATTCTAATTGATTTTCCATTTCTCGGGATCCAGGATAGATGCTCTTTGAAGAAGGGGGTTGTGACCCTTATTAATTTCCTGATTTGGGAGCCTGTTTGCGGCATTTTGGGTTTGTCCATGCTTCTCGTTCTTTTGTCGAGGCTATATTTTTTGATGAGGGCCATTTTCCATGAGTCGTTCTCACCTGTAACTAGCCTCCAGAGGAGTTTAGCTACCATTGTTGAGTTAGTGATTTCAAGGTCTTTGATTTCGAGGCCACCACTTTTTTTAGGCAGGGTGACTATGTCCCAGTTTAACAAGTGAATTTTTTTGTGACTAGATTTTCCTCCTTGCCATAGGAATTTGTGAATGAGTTGGACCAACTCTTTTAAGATTCCCTTTGGGGTGAGAAAGGTAGAGAATTGATAAATTGGGAGGTTTGAGAGTACATATTTGATTAGAAGCACCCTTCTTGCTGGGTTGAGCCACCTTGAACCCCAATTTTCCATCTTTTCCTTGACCTTTTGGATAGATAGGTGCCAAAAATTGTCCAGGAGGGATTTAAGAAAAAGGGGGAGGCCCAAATATTTGAAGGAATTCTAGTCTTGGGTAATGGTGAATCCCATGATTTAAGCAATTCCTTCTCTGATGGACGCAGAGACATTCCAGGCATAGATTTGACATTTTTCTTTGTTCATAAGTCCTCCCGAGACTAGAAGGAAGGTATATAGAACTTGAAGGATTCTTCTAGCCAGATTTTTTGAGGCCCTCCTCAGAAGGATTATATCATTTGCAAATTGAGAGTGATTCAGTATTTTAACTCCTTGAGCGATTTTAATTTCTAGAATAGTGCCATTTATGCTTTCCCATTCTAGATTTTTGTTTAGGGATTCTGCCATGATCACAAAAAGTTGGGGGGAAAGGGGGAAACCTTGTCTGAGTCCCCTATATTCCTTGAAGAAAGGGCCAGGTCTTCCGTTTGGGAGGGGCGCTATCGAGGGGGGGGAAATACAAGAGTCTATCCAGGCTATGAAGCTTTGATTGAAACCAAAATTTCCTAGAACTTTGAAGAGGAATTTGTGCTCCACTATGTTGAAAGCGTTTTCCATATCTAGTTTTATAGCCATACTTGAGTCTCCAGGGGAGTTGTGGGCATGAATTTCCTCTTGAACCAGAATGAAGTTGTTCCAAATCTGGTGGCCTACTAAAAATCCTCCTTGATTCGACATAATTAACAAGCTGAGGAGGGGGTTAAGCCTGTTTGAAATTGTTTTTGAGAATATTTTGTAGGATATATTGCAAAGGGAGATGGGTTTGAATTGGTTCAGAGAGGAGGCTACAATATATTTTGGGAGGAGAGAGAGGAAGGAAGAGTTGGTAGCACCTCCCAATTGTTTTTCCTTGTGCACAAATCATATCATCCTTACAAAATTTTTTTTGATGATGTGCCAACACTTTTGTAGAAGTGGAGGGTGAAACCATCCGGGCCTCGAGCTTTGTATTCATGGAATTTATTCATAAATTTTAGGATTTTCGCTTCCTCAGTGGGTCTGTCCAGGTGGGCGTTATCTTCCTTGGTGATATTACTAGGAATGTGATGGAGAAAGGCTTCCATAGTTTGGTTCTTATCCCTGCCAGACGAGGTGTACATGTTTTGAAAGTGCATGGAGGTGTGTTGCTTGATTTGGATGAAGTCTGTCAGGGTTTCACCCTCGGGGGTCTTGAGTTATGAGATTTGATTTGTCTAGTTCCTGAATTTTGCTTGGTTGTGGAAGAAGGAGGTATTTTGGTCTCCTTATTTCAACCATAGACTTCTAGACTTTAGATGCCAAGTGGTTTCCACTTCTGCTAGATCTTGAAGATAATATTTGTGTGGTTTTTTCTCTTGAATGATGTGATTTTTTTGGATCTCTATAGTTTCCATTTCCTCCTACAAAGTTTCCAGCTGAATCTTTTATCTTTGTCTTTTCTTTGCGAAGAATTTTTTTCCCAGATATTGAGGAAATCTTTGACTAATTTTAGCTTCTTCTCCCAAATGAAGTTGTGTGAGCCTGTGATCCAATTGTTCCATATTTGGGAGATGGATTGGATGAGATTGGGGTGATACATCTAGAGAGGGTTTATTTTGAAAGGACTGGGAACCCAATGTTTTTGATCTTCGAAGATCAGTCTTATGGGACGGTGATCCAAACCTTCCCAGGGGAGATTCGAAGAGCACCGTTTGTCAGGGAGTGACAAGAGAGAGCTACTGATCAGGAATTTGTCTAACCTTGCAACTTTGTTTCCCGACCCTTCTCTTATATTATTCCAAGTGTACATTACCTTGTTTGAGGTAACATAAAAGAGATCTATATCCGATATAAGGTCCTCTATCCTTTCCCGAAATTAATCCCTCACCACAGAGCCACCTCGCTTTTCCTTTGAGTCTCTTGTTGTGTTGAAGTCCCCAACAACAATGAGGTTCCTGGGGGGGTTTTCCTTGGCCAGGTCCAACAGGGATTGCCAACATTCATTTTTTCTATTTAAGTATTTGGCATATAAACATCAATTATGGGGTATTGCATACTTGAGTCTTTTTTTAGGAGGTTGACCATTAGCCAGAACTGGGTTTGCACCTGATCTTTTAGGTCAAATTCCTCGTTCTTCTAGAACGTTCATATTACTCCTGAGGCTCCTCTTGAGCTTACTCCTTTCCCTTCACTTTTGTTCCATATTTTTTGTAGGTCTTTGAGGGTGTCATGCTCCCTCATCTTTGTCCCCTGGATCATGAGGATTGAGGGTTTTTTCATTTGAATCAACTTTCTCATTTCTTCTTTCTTGGACTTGCTTCCTATTCCTCTACAATTCTAGGAGACGACTTTCATCATTTATTAGTGTGCTTTGATACCCCCCCTCTTGAGGGATATGGAGATATTCCCTTGTGTTGGGCTGCCTTATTTTTCCCATATTTTCCATCTTTATTTAGTGTCTCCTCAATTTTTTTTGAATTCCCAATTCCTTTTCCCTGTTTGTCACCGATTCTCTTTTATTTTTGTGGGATTTTATTCTAGGCTTATTGTTGTTCGTTGGTTGAGTTAGTTCTAGATCAAAATCAGTTTCTGAGGATTCCTATCTCTCTTCCTCTGACATTTCTCGGTTTTTCAGATGTTGGTTGGGGTGAGATTTTGAGGAGTCCCCACTCAGATCCAAGACCTCTTTTTCCTTTACTTTTCCTTTACTATTCCCTTCTCCCACCTCTTCTTGTCCCTTTCTATTTTTTTCTTCCTGGGATTCCTTGGTTTCCTCCACATTTCCTCCTGAGTTTAGTTCAGGGTATCTATTGTGGCTTGATTCTCCTTTTTGTGGAGAGCCTAGTCTTGTTTCTTTTGGATCTGGGGGTCTTTCTCTTTGGCTCTGAGTCGGGATGGACTGAGTTTTCCCATTTTTTTTTCTTCTTTGGCTATTTCCCCTGGTCTTGTTTTGAACATTGGTCCTCCATGTCTTTGGACTGGGGACATGACTTGGCAAAATGGACATACTCGTGATAGGTTTTACATTTAAAGGGGATTTGCTCGTAGTCCACTTGTTGGATGTAAGACCATCTATCTAGATTCAATTGTATTTCTTCCGGGAGGCATTTTTCCAAATCCACTTCTATGCATAATATGACACAAGACTGAAGGCCCTCTCATGGTTCAACATGATCAATGCACTTTTCGAGGGTGTTTCTTATGTTTCTGATGGTTTCAACATTCCGACAATGAAGGGGTAGGAAAGGCATCCTTACCCAGATTGGGATTGCTAAGGGAATACCATTCTCTGGGATATATTTAATAGTCCACTTATTTAAATACATTCCCCTAGCCCCCATGAAGTAAGGGCCGCTTCAAAAAATTAGGTCTCTATCTTCTTCTTTTTTCAAACAGGAAGGGAAAGAATCCATTACCATAGAGGGTTGCCAACATTTGTCCCTAGATCAATTTTCTCCAGTTTGCTTCCAACCAGAGGTGAATGGATTTTGGGGAGGGTGACAATCTAGTGAATTGATCGATCAAACCTCTGTCTGCCAATTTATGGGCCACGGGCTGCGCTTAGGGGGCGAAAACTGCGACCTTAGGGATTTTGACTTCTTTTTTTACAAAGTGTGAGGGTGGAGGTTTGGGGGCTTTGGCATATGACGAGATGATGGCCTGGAAGGCATGCAAGTCTGAGGATGAGGATCTTTGGGGCGGATCCCCTCCCTCAGAGGGAGCCATTAAGACTGAAACCCACGGCCTTTGAAAACGTAAAATGCAGAGCCTCCGCTACTTGCAGATATCTTCATTACCTTCTCCATTTTGCTCTGTTTCACAACCCTTTTAAAATTATTATATAGGATTTATTTTTTAATTTTATTTATCTTAATTTAGATTTTTTAAGGTAGTTTTTATATTCTTTTTTCAACATTTTTTTTAAGTTTTATGTTGTTTAAAAAAATAACTTCAACAAAATTGTAATATTTTATGTTCTATGTTGTCTGGAAATTTCCAAACCATGTCCACAGTGTTGTCTATGTAATTGAAATTTTTAGGTTCTATGTTGTTTGGATGTTTCAAAACCATATACACATTGTTTATCCAGAAACATTCTCAAAATTACATTTTATTTAATTCTTCTTTTATTTTTGTTTTGTTTTAAATTTGATATTTAAATATTCATTTTTAACTTTTTCATTAATTGTATTTTAAAATTTTTGTATTTTTGGTTTTATTTTTTATTTTAAAAAAATGTCTTTTTTCCTTGACTTTTTTTTTAACTTGTTATATAAGTTTTTTTTTTTTTTAATTATTATTATTTTTTATTTTGTTTTTCTTAATTTAGATTTTTTAAGGTGTTTTTAATATTGATTTCAATATTTTTTTTAAGTTTTATGTTGTTTAAAAAAAATAACTTAAAAAATATTGTAATTTTTAAAGTTCTATGTTGTTTCTTATTTTTGTTTTTGTTTTTCAAATTTGTCTGATGCAATTTTTCTTTTAAATGTGTTATTATTATTAATTTCAAACTTGTTTACTAAATTTTTTTATTTCATTTTTTTAATGTAAACTAAAAATAAAAAAAACAAATTAATGAATGGTTATTCAAGTTTCCAATTTAGGAGTCAATTTTAACCTATATATTTGCAATGATGCCAATGGTCAAGTCAATGGTTTCAATTAAGCCTTATTTTTAACTCCAAAAATAAAATTCTTGCTACTGAAAGCATCATCTTTTGATTCGAGGGTCAAGTTTCCACAATGGTATCAGTCATCAAGGCAATGATTTCAAACAAGTCATAATTTTAACCACCCCCCCTAAAAAGGGTGCTACCAGTAGAACCAATTTTTGAAATGGGGGTAAAAATAGACACTAAATATGAACTCTATAATAACAAGAACTCTGGAGGGTTCTCATTAAGTTGGTAACTTTGTTACATACTCCTCAAGTATATTGGTGGTCTACAAATTCATTTGCAAAAGAAGGTGATGATCTTGAACCCAAGGACAACTGATGAGACTTATGTGAAACAACAATACCTAGAGAAAATAAGACATAAGAGAGAATATCCAAGTGGTTATAAACAAAAATACCACCAAGATGCTTCCAATGTAAGGAAGAAGAAGTGGAAAGGAAAAACAAGAAAATGGAAGTTACTAGACATCACTGCAAGGATCCAAACAACCACTACAACCATTGTAATATCAATGGTCACATTGAAGATAAGTGATGGAAGATACATATAGAGTTGAATCCAAAGAACCATAAAAAGGATGTCAAGAATAAAAACCTACCAAACATGGATTTAGGCAACTAGGTAGTAGGGTATTTTTTAAGGATTTAAATATTATACCTATGTGTAGTATTCTAGGTGACTCATTTGGTTTGAAAAATCATACATATATATGTGTAGGATAATGTTCAATAAAAAACATATAGTTTAGTACTGAAATGTGTAATGTTTTTGAAAATATTATCAATTTAATCATATTTATGTAAAAAATAGGTGAGTTTTTAACCAAACAAACAATTTTTTTTTTCAAAAAATGGCCAAAAAATAGCCATTTGGCTAATGTTTTCCCTTAAAACATACCTTTCTAGGTAGAGAGTAGCTTAGATGTGGATGAAAATATTTTGTACACTTTAGTACAAAAAGAGATGAATCTGAGTAGCCTTCATCATTAGTAAGATAAGGAAATGAGAAAACTCTTCCATATTAAGATCTAGGTCAAAAATACAAAGGTATATGATCTATTTGTAATATCCCTCATATTAACCACAAAACATTACTACATGGAAATACACATAAAACCGAAATTTCATTCTACTAATTAATTCGTGTAGCTTACCATCTACAATTTGTACACATATTTAATTAGATTATAATACCCATAATGAAATCCATACACAATGTTCTAAATTGACATGAATGGAACTATTAAACTCATTCACAACAACAAATAAACCATTCACATACATACAGTTAAGAACAATAATTAAACTCATGGAATAAATAGGAAAATTAGATAAACACTTCTTTTCTTAAAACATCTGTACAACCAGTTGCTTAAGAAGAACATTCCACCCAACCATAGACTTGTTGTTCCAAATATCAATAGCAAGTCACACCCGACCCGGGGATTGGAATCCATAAGAAAAGGGTACCTATAACATTCTTCTCACAACTCTATATCCCACAACCCACTAGTATTCTCCTATAGTTATCCATAATTTCCTTTACCTCTCTTCCTCTTTGTTAGGGACCTAAGCTCCCTAACTCTTCATGTAGGTAGAATAATATATTTTCCATGTAACAAAGGATGACATTAGTTAGTAAAGCCTACTTAATAATTTGAAGAAGACTAATGTAATAAGACTTAATAGAAGGTTCCTCTTCTAGAAAGATCTTCCTCTAGAATGTTATTTAGAAGATAGAATTAGTATAAATAAGAGCAGGAGGCATGAGAAAGCTTGTCTTGAGAATTATTGTAATAGAGCATTTCTCTGCTAGAGGTTGTCCCCTTGAAGACGTAAGTGAACATTTCTTTCTATCAATAAAGGTATCATTTTTGGTGTTTTGGTTCTCTACATATTGTTGTTCAGCTAGTAAATTGTTGCTATATTTATTTTTTCCTCTATTTATAATACATTTGGTACATAACAAGTTGTATCAGAGAACTTGCCTCTAAATCCATGGGATTTGTTTTTTAGGGTAGAGATGTTTACTACCAACATCTTTTAAGAAAAGAGATCTATTGTTCAACTAGTAAAAGAGTGGCGACGAATACTACATGTAGGAAATACAAACAGTTTCATGGGGTTACTTAGAAACTAATGTTTCACCTTGTTGGAAACCTTTGTAACCCCCTATTGTAGTCTGGAGGAAAGTACAGGAAGTTACCAATAGATCCTTACAAAAAGTAACATATATTAAAACATCATATACAAGCACACAGAGAGACACATGAAATCATACACAAGAAGTGGGAGAACCATCAATGAGTTTTATTAGGTAAGTAAAAAAACCTCTTTCTCCATTACACATCACCATATATATATATATGTGTGTGTGTGTGTGTGTGTGTTATACAATTATCAATCGGTTATAAATATTAACTACCTGCTCGGTCGACTCTAACTATCTGTTTGACCAACTTCCCTAACTGACCTCTGCAATTCACTTAACTTGTTCGACTGGCGGGTCTAGTCAGCAATGTTGACTATCCCCCAAAACATATTGCCTCGGTCAATTCCTTGTTATTCATCAGAAAGAGGGGAGTGTGTCTATTACATTTAATTCTTTGACAAAATACATCGGTGCCCTCAAATAGGGTTTCACCAGTGGTTTACATCATTTTGAAACTTAGAAAGAAAATGTGGGAATGAGAAGAATTGAGAAGATTTTTCCATTGACTGGTACTTCAAAATTTGTTTAAGTATTGATTGCTTGATTATGGAATATTTCTTGTATACATTGTTTTTCCATTGATTTGTTCGGGGATTACCCATTCATGCAATTTTACATTAGGTGGCAATGACGTTCTTTTGATAGGAACCCATGACTCTTCTGATTCTTCAATGAGTACCTCTAGGGTCCTTGACTGGTGAATGGCAGTCATAATATTCGACTCATATGGCGTAGGATTGAAAAACTGGATTTATTAATATGCTGACATCATCCCTAACTATTCTAGCGTTTGTTATGGTATCCAATTGAATGTTGTATGATATATGCTCAGATATTTTTTCCACAAATGTTGTGAGAACATCTGCCATTATTCTATGGAGTATTGTGCTTCAATCCATATTGATTTCAATTTTCCTAGAAAATCAAGATTATCTGTCAAAGGAGCTTCCTGTGCTATAGTCAACAATATGTTGAAGTTATTCTTTGCTTCCCGTGTTTCCCCTTTGACATTGTCAAGGTGTTTAATGGATTTTTCAATTTCCATATGAGATTTTTTTTCTTCCTTTAGCCATTCCTTCTCTTATTTAGCTAACTCTTCCTCTAATCCCTTTTCTTTGAAAATGTGATTTGAAATGGCCATTTTGGATTTTTGTTCAGTCCTGTCAATTTCAAGTTGGTAATCATTGATCTTTGTGCTTTCAATTTGTTGTAGGTAAGGGAGAAATATGAAGGCCAATTACAAAGCGCTATGTTTAGAGTGACTTCCTGGGAAGTGACAACTTCCAGCTGTTGTTGTACTTCTTTGAACTTTTCATACTCAACATGTAAGATTGTTGTTGTTTGTTGGGCCATTATATATTAATTGTTTTTAACTGTTTTAATATGCACATGCCTAATTTCTCTATTTGTTTTCTTTAGGTGTTGAATCTATAGTTGATTGTTGACCTCCATGTCAATGACTTCCATGATTAGTCTCTTAATCACTTCCAATGGGTTGATTCCCTCAGTCGTTCAATCTATGCTCAGTTTCTCCTTGGTGGGTAGTGCACAATCCTTCAATATTTGTTTCTCCTTGTTTCTCCTTGCTATAAGTCGAGTGACATATCTCATGGCCCTCTTCCATATGCCGATCACTTCTTTGTTTAGTTCATTAAATAGGTCTAACACATATTCATCATATGTGACTATGGGGTTGAATACTATTTATGCTAGTGGTTTTGTTGAGTTGACTGGCCTAAAAACTGTAAAAGAAGTTGTTTTTGAAGAACTGTATTTTCGATGGATTGTTTGATTCTTATTCTTCTTTGTTTCCTTTCCTACAATTTGTTGCTCCTAAATTTTGCTAGGATATTTCTCTTTTTATTTATCTACGTCATTTCCTTTACTTATATAATCATTTCCCTTATTTTTCTCAATAGTCTCCCTTGATTTTGGTTGTGTGTCAATGCCCTTCTTGTCATTATTTTCATTGTTTCCTGTCATTTGTTTCATTGTTTCCTTCATTTGATGGATCATTATTTTATGTATTTTCAGTATGTTTTGGTGGATCTGACTGATCTTTGTGGGGACTTCCTAGAGGAGGATTCTCTATTGGGGATCTTCCATACTTAGGAGATTATGTACCAACATTATTGTCTTTGTTCACTCAATATTTGTTGTGGTTGGTTGATTCTTGTTGTTCAAGATATTTTTCTTGCTAGGTCTTTTATGCTTCTTCATTGGATTTCTCTGGGGGATATGATTCATTCCATGGTGCTATAATAGGTTGTGCATTAGTTGAAATTTGTACAGGAATAGTGTGTGTTGACCCTTGAGTGTGTGTATCTATACCTCCTTATGTAGGCTTTGTCATGCCTAATACTCTTCCTGATCCGGGATTTCCCAACTGACTTTATTTCATGGGATCGACTTCAATTTGGGTCAATTCGAGTCGATTCGACCGATCTAGTGGGGTTGACTCGACTGTAGTGTGCTTCCTAGAAGTTCCATTTTGTAAATTTTGGTCGACCTATTTCGACCCTGAGTGTGTTTCCCTTCCTTGATTATTGTTGTTAAGGGGGGAATCCAAAATGGTTTCATTTTATCATACTTGATGACACCCTTTTCTTGATTTATTCTTTTTTTTTCACCTCCTTTTCTTCTCTTGTTTCTTCGATGATAGGTGTAGCCTTAGTTGGTGATGATTCCCTTAATTAAATTGGTGAGGTAGGCTCTTGGTCTTTCCTTGTTAGCATTTCATTTGTATAACATACTTTGGATTAGAGTTGATTTATGCATGTCATTCTATCTGTTGTGGTTTACCCCATGACATAGAGAGATTTTCCTTGTAACACAGATGGATTCGATTGACCTGTAATCTGTTCCTATTGTTCGTATAATCTATGTATTTCTTGCCTCCTCGTATCCAATGGATTTTCGAGAGCTTCTTGGTTTTTCTTCCTTCATCCTTCTTCACATTTACTAATTCCATAAGTTCCTGAAATTGTGGTCCAATGCTAAACTTCAAAATATTTCCTGAAACAACTTTGTGATGTTGAGTATGTTTTTCCCGTGCCTTAATAATATTGACTATTTTTAAACATTACCTCAATTAGAAGAGAGTTCGATGATATTATTGCACTTGGTGGAAGACTTTTGTAATTGCCCATGGTCAGGCTCTGTCTTAAAGTGAACAATGGTTCCTCGACTGGGTTGACTTGGCTCATGGAAATCCAAATTAGCAAAGATCGAAACTTGATTTCCTGACCATTTTCTTGACACTCCTCGCAATTACTTTTGATTAGTGAAACTAAGTGGTCTTTGTTGGACAGATGGTTTGTATAGTTGGTTGTCAATGATGTCAACCCTTGGAGACTGATCTTGGAGAAGTATAGAAGACCCATGGATGTGGATGATATCATTGGATGGTTGGCTATCATATATATGATTGATATTGATGATGAGTTAGTTGGGTACATTTCAAGTAGTATACATGCAGCCCCAAAGGTGTGGTTATGGGACCCAACATTGATTGAGGAATAACGACATGAAGGACAATGAAGTTGTAGGTGATATTATCATAAATGAATAGTACAAATCATGTCATTTCTAGTGATATGTGGTACACCACTTGGATCCTCACAGTTAGGGAGTTATGGCCTTATGAAGTTGGAATCCCCAAGGAAGGGTTAAGAAACCCTAGTTGGTTACAAGTCAACTAGTCAAAGGGGTAAAGTTGGTGTAAAAAGAAAACCCTAGAAGCCTTAAAGTAAGGAGGGGAGTTACCTAGCATTTGTATAAATACACCTCAAGGAGTCATTCATTTGTACACACTCAAACACTTATTCATTGATAATCTATCTTGTGATATAGTGAATTGTTATGGCTTACTGAATGGTTATGGTCTATCTTGTCATTTTTGTGAATGAGATAGTAAGTATAAGGAAATGAATAAAGTGCAGGAATTTTGGAGTTGCAGAAGGCTAGGGTTTCTAAAAAACCCTAATTACTGACACCCTCGTGGGTTGCACTATACATTTCAAGTGGGGAATCCTCCTGAGTCAGCTAGTGTCTTTCTAGTGAGGCACTAATAAATTTTGGGGAATGTTAATCCCAGGTCCCTGAAGTCTGAACAAAGTACACAGGTCAACATCCTATAGGTTTAGGTCAGCTACAAAAGTTCCAGTATGGTTATATGCTTATTTTGATATTTATTTTTTCTTATGATGTGGTGAATGCTTGAGACACTTGATTGAGGGATAGTCATGTTGTATGGTGATGTATGCATGAGGGGCATGCATAGGTTCTTTAAGATGCTTCATTGATGACATAGTAAAAATCTGAGTATAGTTGATTATATGGTATATGGTTGAGATACATTTCATGGTATATGGTGTATGATATATGGTACATAGTATGGTACCATTGTTGATGTACATGGTTGATGTGCATGGTTAGCACATGGTTGGTACAAATTGATGTGCATGTACATGATTGATGTACATGGTTGGTATATGGTTGATGATACATGTTTGGTTCATGTTTAATGCACTTGTTGTGGTACATGGTTGATGATATAGGTTTGGTGCATGGTTGATGCAGTTTTTGTGGTACATGGTTGATCCATGGTACAGGTTGGTACTTGATTGAGACACATATATTGTTGGTATGTTTATAGGCAGAATGTGCTTGTCATTAATGGCAAGAATAACAACAATGATGGTATGTTTACAGGAAAGGAAAGAAACAATGATGGAAAACAGGGAAAGCATAAGTTTAGGAAGAAGGGCGAACAGTATGCAGAGATCAAATCTCAGAAGAGATAATGCTATGCACTCTCCAGAAGTGCAGTCGAGTTCCAAGAGAAGGACTCATAGGAGGAGCGAAGGTGAGACCTTTGAACACTTAGAAAACCTTCTATGTAAGAGATATCATAAATCTCAGGAGGAAGAGCGAAAGTGACCGTCAGATCAGTGTCCAGACAGGAGGAGTGCACATAAAGATTGAGCCGTTGATCTGAGAACATGATCGACGAACAAATATTAGTTCGGGTCTAAAGATGCGAGGAGTTTACACTCAGGAAATTTTGACATTTGAAATAACCGGAATGCAAAGTTTCGTCAGTCATCGGATCAATTTCGAGTGGAAGGACAAGATAAGCTAGCAAAGTTGCATCACAGAAAGATCAAGTCGTCGATCCAAGATCCTGATCGAATGAGAAGAAAATCACTTCAGATATAGAGATGCGAGGAGGCTACGCTCTTGAAAGTTTGATAATTGAAATCCCCAAAATGCAAAGTTCCATCAACCA
Organism: Picea engelmannii; assembly: GCA_009831015.1. NCBI lineage: Eukaryota > Viridiplantae > Streptophyta > Pinopsida > Pinales > Pinaceae > Picea > Picea engelmannii. The sequence goes on from ML779655.1 coordinate 315,243, forward strand.
TCAGATCTGGAGATCAGAAATTGACCATTGGATCAGGGAGATCTACATCAGAAAATCTCATCCTCAAGGAAATGTGGAAGACCAAGTCAATAGACCATGTCAGAAAGGACACATGGCACAATCAGACAATTACAAGTGTCAAGTTGATTTGACATTTCAGGTACGTGTAAATAAAAAATTATAGTGACATGTGGCAGCTACTCGTCTCGTGACACATAATCGAGTGACACAAGTTTTATGTCATTATAGGAGTTTTTCTTCAGTATTTTTACCACCAGTACTCGCCCAAAGACCTGAATTCCCGAAGGCCGAAGTCCCAGAGCGGAGGATAGTCGTTGGATTAAAGTGGACATGCGTCAATAGATTTTCTTCTCCAGGAAAACATGAAGGAGAAAGGTTTGAGATTATCGAAGTGATGAAGTCTCGAAGTGAATGAGGACCATTGATCTGAGAGGGACACACATCATTGGATCATGGACTCTAGGTGAAATGCACCAGGAGAAAATGAGAACTTGAGAATTGAAACTCTCGGAGCCCGGATCGCAAAATCGATCTTGTTCATTGGTTTGGAGAGACACGTGTCATATGATTGTTGAGACCAAGGATTGCACGTGGACAAAGGAAAGTATGAAGATCCATTGATTGAAGAGGAAAAATGTTAGCAAATCTTCCATCTGGAATATATCCATTTAGCAGCAATAGGGTTTGAGAGTTGAATCTCTCGGAGCCTGGATCACGAAGAAATCCTCAACCATTGATGGAGGAAGGAGAGATCTGTTCCATGGACTTGAGAGGATAGATCTAAACCGTCCATTCAAGAGCATTGTCAAGATTATGAGATTGACGGTCGTGCTCCATTGGGGGGGAAAAACATGCTCATGCATTAATTTTTCATAAGCGAGCCGCAATCTAAACCACGGTTTTGGATAAAGGATACATGGAGGCTCGTGGTGAATTGTGGGTTGAAAAGAAGTTTGGTTTAAACCACCTTTGGATGTGCCCACAACCACTTGGTCACATGAAGCTCATAGCCCAAGGTCATATTGTGAAATGGGGCCAACACTCACTAGAGAGAAATCATGAAGTGCCTTTTGAATAAGCACTTGGTCACCGCTGGTGGTCACACAAAGGAAGGGGCTTAGAAGCCAAAAAATCCATAATTCATTGGCTATAATTGCCAAAATGAAGTGATTCCATCGGCCAAAGAACTCGAGGAGCTGGAGGGTGATTGCTAGAGAAGCTGAAGAGTCTCAAGGTAACTTCTAGTGGAATGAAGACTCATCATAGAGAAAATTGATAGATTGAAAAGTGTCGAAGTCTGTAACTGCAACAGAGAGGATAAGCTCGACTGTGACAAAGTAGATGATGAGTCGCAATTCCAAAGAAGGAAAATAATATCAGAATAACACCTAGTGATGATGAATGTATGGATCCTGTTGAAACAAGGTTTGAAAACTTTATCTATAACCTAAAAATTCATATTTTTCTAGTATGGAGCCACCCTTAAAAGGGTTTTCTTTTATTTTGGGATTCGACGTTTCATAGAGTTGCCAATTTCGAAGCCAACAACTCCAAAAGACCGGTGCTGAAATCCTGAAAGAGGTTTCATTGCAAAGAAATAATAAAAGTGAATGTTACGATTCCGAATGTGTTCTTCATAAAGTTCCCTCTATGTGTGATTAAGTAAACCCCTAATCATAGTTAATGTCATAAATCTATCGCAGTTCGGGTTTTCTATTAACAAAGAATTTTCGAAATATAGATCCTTGAAATCCCAATGCTCGATTTCTTAAAACAAGAAGTTAACTCCTAAGTCTCGATTAATTAAAGTTAACACAATGATCAAACACCAAAGTTAATATTATCGCGATTTCTCATTTCGGGGGTTGCATATGACATGTCTCTTGGGTGCGTGATCTGCAAAACTCCAAAATGCAAAATCATAAACTCTAAAAAAAGTCTAAAACTTTAATTAAGTCGTTCTAAAACCTAATTAACAATGATTAAACTCCTTTGCGCGATTCTCAATTCGGGGTTTCTTAAAACAGTCTTTTCAAAAACTCCATTTTGAAATCACCGATATATGAGAATATCTGCAATGGATGATTACAAATTTTTTGAACTTAATTGCATATCAATAAACATATCTTTGTTCATTAAGGAATTAAAGTCTTACCCCCTGTCTCAGTACATTCATTTAAAGGAAATTAAAGGAAATAAAGGCTCTATATTTCAAATTTTATTCTCATTTTAAAAATCATGAGCGAACTGTGTTTATCTAGGCTTATAGATTTTTTCTCTGTAAGTAGGTTTTCAATCTAGTGCGAACGCTATGGCACCTAAGAGGGTACTTAAGAAAGTCGAGGGAACTGCTGAAAAACACAGGTATAGAAGGAGATGTCGTAGTTGATACCTCACCCCAAGCTATTGATTCTATCAAATCTTGGAGGCAAATCTTCGAGACTCTAGATTACAAAACTAAGAACTTCCCACATGATTCTAAGAATAAACTCTGGGACATAGCGGAGCCCAAACTTCACAAAATAGCAGCACGCCCATAGCTCATGCTGTATAATGACATGATATATTGGCTCTTGGAGAGAGAAAATGTGAAGACAAGGAGCATTCTGGATAGCCATGGCTTCATCGTTGGTTCCTTCAGGGTGGAACATATACAAGTAATGTACATGCTATACCCTAATCCTAAGTATATTTATAATGCTGAATTCGTAGCCGAATTACAAAGAAAGGAATGCGTAGAGGCAGATCAGACATACCTTGATATAATTAGAGACTGGTGGGGAGTGCCAGCGAAGTTCAGGGCCGATACTCATGGGAAATATGCCATAGACTCACTAAATGAATACATGGTCTATGTAGCCATGATGCTTTACAGACTCTTCGAAAAGAAAATCCCCACTCATTTCCCTGCGGCTTGGGTGCCCCTTCTTCATGAAACTGTTGAAGGTTTTAGTTTCAACTGGGACAAAATCCTATCAGACAATTTATCTAAGGAGGTGACAGAGTACCAAAATGCAAAATCCAAGGGCCAACCAGTGGCCTTCTATATGTCCACCTACATCATGGATGCCATATTCTTCATAACCCCTTTCCCTTTGATGAATTGGAGTTGGAATCCAACCTCCAATAAACCCATTCATGAATATTATTCTAAGTTGTGGGAAGAAAATGTTAAAGATTCCTTCTACAAAATATGCCACTTCGTGGTGATTCCGGTGCACAAGATGTTGTATGGCTGTGAACCTCCCCATATTTCTGAGTCAGTCATGGAAAATCTCAAGGTCGTCGTTGGTTGGTTTATAGAAGAAATTTTTTCCTACATTAGGGTTTTCAGATGTTCAATCCCTCCCCACGCACTACCAAAATCCCTCCTTGATAGACTGGTATGCAGGGAGGTGGCTCATCATATAGTAATAGGTGGCATCAAGAATGAATTAAAAATGGCCCAAAATAAAGTCTGGCCTATTTTCCTTGTGAAGATTAGGAAATATTCGCTACTCAATCTACGACATTCCAAAGTTGAGGCAGTTGCTTTAGGAGAGATAAATTTGTTAAATCTTGATCATAGGAAATATGATCCCTATAAAATTATGGGTAATCACCAAGTTAACTGTAATCTGAAAGCATACGAACATGAAAATTCCCCTTGTGATGACATGTTTAGAGGAGTTATAAGTTATGACGAAGTTCTCTCCAGGTTTCAAAATTTGTCACCTGACTTGCAAAATGATTTCCTGAACTTCCAGAAACATCGGAGAAGTGGTTTACCCAGGGTATTAATAGGAGAAGCATCAAATCAGCCTCTAGAGAAAGAAATTGTTCCCCTAGGCTTCGAAAAGGAAGGGCAATCCCAAAAAAGTCCCACGAGATATGGAAAGGCCCCCACAAAACAAAGAGGCCTTACAGACAAAAAAATCAGAGACAAAAGCAGAGAGGAGGTCTGGGAGACCTCCCGAGTCTAGTAAGCTTACTCCCCCTTCATCACCTGGTGTTGGTGTCAATACGCCTAAGGCGATAGGAGGGAAAGGGTCTACAGAGATAGGAATTCCCATAGCTTCCTTAACCCCCATACAGTCCACTTTTGGATTCCCATAGATAGGAGCCCTATTTGTTGATGACCTCACCTCTATCCCCATAGATGAGATAACTCCTTCTGATTATTTTTTCAGTAGAAAAAGGAAGGTTGTCCTGAAACAAGAGATGTATATGGCGGAGGGGAGTATGGTAAAAAAACATAAAGTCTTGATAGATGGAAATAATTTGGAGGAGGAGGATTTTGCTACAGAGATAGCAGGTTCCATGGGAGTCATGACAACAACAAACTTTTTTACCGTGGGAAACATGAGAATGAGGATAAAGAAGAGTAATAACATGATATCTCAATTACAAGATCAGTTAAAGAATGCTGAGAAGAACATCATAGAAGAGGTGAGTGAAAGCCTGGAGCAGACCAGAGCTGCAAAAAGGCTAGAAATTCAATTACTTAAATCAAGCCTGAACGAAATGAACCAAAAGATAGAATCAATTCAGGTGCATGTTTCTCAGCAAAAGGAGCATGTAGAACAGTTACAAGCTAGGTTAAATTTGATGGAAGTCCAGGTTATAGATTTAAAGGATTTCCAGACCCTCTCGCTAAAAACACATACAAGGATAGAGGCCAACCAATAGGGACTGATCTCCAAAATAGGTATCGTCTAGAATTACCTTCATGATGTAAGAGGATCTCTTGATAATATTATTTTACTAGAAAAGGAAGCTAAAGCAGCAAGAAATACTTTCCAGAAAGCGGTTGCATGTTCAGGAAATAAAGAGGGGACAAAAAATATAAAGCTTTTGGTCACAGAACAAATAAAATGAGACATCGTGCTCAAGGTATGGGAAACAAATATGTCTGAGAGCAAGAAGATAGTCAAAGAAATCAAAGATGAATGTGAAGGAATCCTTGATTCTTTGGATAAGCAAGCATTAGGGATTGAAAAAGATGACTTCTCTGAGTCACTGGGGTAGATAAACATTGAAAAGAAGCAGTTGGACTGCAAATAAGGTTTGAAGAAGATTCATACTTAAATTTTACAATTGAAAGAAATCGATGTCAACCTAATAAGCAGTTGGTTGGTATAGCCCAATTTAAAATTGCAAGTGATCAATTTTTCCGACCAAGGTTTTGAAGTCTGGTTCCCAAAAGTACAAAGAAAGTTCTATCTGTTTGAGACTAAAGATCGTTTTCTGGAGAAATGTATTGAATGTGTAGCATCAAAGGAAGGAGAGACTTCGACTAAGCAATGAAGATCGGTTGGAAGCTCATACTGCTGAAATGATAGATAAACAAAAGTTAATCGTGCAACGATTAAAGTTGCAGTTTTGTAACTACTTCTCTCCTAGGAAGTAGGAGATTGTGAACCATCAAGTATGGATGACCATGTATAAATACAGGAAACAAAAACTAAAATGAGGCTTTTTGATCTCTCAAAAGAAAAAAGAAAAAAAGGATTGTTGACGAAATCATTTTGAAGGAACTCTAAATTAATAGAAATGCATATTGAACATTCCAGATCTTGTCACCTCTGAGTTATGTGTTTCCCTGTCATTTCATCTTTCTTACATATGTTTAATTGATGAGTGCTTGACCATAGTTTAGTATAACATATACTGTGAAAATTATTATTTTTATTATTTCAAATCATTTATAGTTTTTCCTCTGTGTCCGTTATCAGCAGATACAAGACATGTAGATGCTTAGATTTCAACATCATATGCTTCATTAATATTTTTATCATTTCCTAGTATTTTGTTACAATGTGAGATTCATCTGATATTGATGCCTCATTTTTCTATTATCTTTATGTTTTTCTCCATATCATGCATATTTATTTTCTTTAAAAGTTAACTCAGATACAAGAAAAAGCCTACAATTTGATCTGACCATTTATTTATGTTTTAACATAATTGTCGTTACTTTGTGGAATAGAGATAATCAACCTAAAAAAGAACCACATAATCTTATCCTTCTTTACTTTCCATCTTCATGATTGTTCCATTTACCAGACAACCTCATATAGAACCCGGTCTATCAGATCAGACAAGCATTGTGTTAAACCTATTCAATACCATCTTACAAACAACAAGTACACGGGTAGAACTTGAACGTTCATGGGTCATGATTGAAAGGGATATTAGCATCCAAGAACAATGGGAAGCTAGACAAAGACAGTTAAGGAACCAACTTTGATCTCGCTTTTCATTAAATTGATCTTTTTACCCTTTAACTATCTCTACCTCTTTCAAATGCCTTGATAGTATACTTTAGAGCCTTAAAGTATAAACTTAGGAACAACAGAGCTAACATCCAGGGAATATGAAGAGTTGTCATGATGATGAGGAGATGACTTGACGTGAGAAAAGCATGAAGAATAGAGAAGTGAAGTGATTCTACTGTCCATCTATGTAGGAGTGCGGAAGAGCTGCAGTGAACACATTGTAGGGCAGAACAATGATGTTGTAAAGAGCATGCAGTGGCATAGTGCATGAAGCATGTAGTTGGTGCACAGAGAATATAAAAATGTAGAATAGAGAAGAGAGTTTTTTATGTTGTTGAGTGTGATGGATGCAGGTAGAAGCATGCAGTGTGTAGGAGCTAGAGTATAGAAGAAGAAAGGAACAGAAACACATATCTGAGAGAAGAACATAAAGAAAAACAAACATGAGGAGAGAGACATTGATGAAGGCAGAGAAAAGCAGTGTAGTAGAACAATGATGAGACTGGTAAGCCATAGATAAAGGTTGTATCACTGTGATAAAGTTGAAAAAAGGAAAATATTTATATTTCAGGGTGGCAGGGAGGTGCTGGGGAGGATGGGTGTCCTCAGAGTTTCAAGTGGGTTCTTGAACATAGGGAGTTGTAGCTTCCATTTGGTTGCATCTAGAAAACCAGGGTGGTGGGTTGGTGCAAGGGAAAACTGTTGTTCTTTGTTATACAGGTCAGTGCCTGTGTGATTGGAAGTTGGTGCTTCCATCCAGTTGGTGCTGGAACACTTAGGGAGTTGGTTCTTTCTTCAAGTGGGTGCTAGAGAAACCAGGGAGTTGGTGCTTCCTTCTAGTAGGTGCTATGGAAACCAAAGAGTTGGTGCTCTCAACAAGTTTCATCTTGTAGAATAGAGGTAGTACCCTCACAATGAGTTGGTTCTCATAAGAATGATAATGTATAGAAAATAAAGACTACTTATCATATCAATAAGGAGAGTTTTTTCCCTTTATGGGTTTTCTGAGGAAATATCCATCTCTGTGTATTTCATATGTGTGATTGATGTTTAATATTCTATTGCTTAGTTCCCTGCATCATTGTGATCTCCATTGAGTGTTATGTGAAGAGTTTAAAATGGGCATAATTGTTTAAGCACAGTAACAACTACTTCACCGCCCCTCTCAGTTGTCCAACAATTGGTATCAGAGAAGGTTCATTTTATTTAAAGGTATATCAGTAAGCTTAAACATATCAATTTATGAAGGAACTTCAACCAATAAGGCCCCTCTGTTCAATGGAACAAACTTTTCCTTCTAGAAAGTTAGGATGAGAACCTACATAATGGCTTTAGGTGCAGTTGTCTAGGATGTGGTAGAGACTGGTTATGTAAAGCTAGTTGTACTAAATAATAAGGATGACAAGCTAGAATTTAGCTTCAACACTAAGGCTATTAATGATATTCTGAGTGGTCTTGCAGAAGCAGAATTTGTAAAAGTTATGCATTTAGAAACTACCAAAGAAATGTGGGACAAACTCATTAGCAGTTATGAAGGTAATGAGAAGGTAAAGGATACCAAGCTTCAAACCTATAGATTATAGTTTGAACAACTAAATATGAAAGAATATGAAACTGTTGGGAAGTACTTTCTGAGAATTGAAGAACTAGTGAATGCCATGAAGAGTCTTGGTGAGAAGTTTGAAGATGTAGTTTTAGTCCAGAAAATTTTAAGATCCTTTCTATATAGGTTCAACCCAAAGGTCTTTGATATAGAAGAACTTAATGATCTAAATCTTTTTCCTTTTAATCAACTTCTAGGAACGTTGACTGCATATGAAATGAGGATAGGTAAAGATAAATCCACCTCCACAGAAACATCATTTAAAGCTAATAAGAATGAGGATTCTAAGGCTGATGAAATTGAAGAAAAAATTGTGAGAAGACTAAAGAAAGGATGAGGCAAGTACCAAGGAAAATTTCCCTTCAAATATTTTAACTGTGGAAAGATAGGTCACTTTGCATCTAATTGTCTACACAAGAAGTAGGATCAAAATTCTGAAGGTGAAAAGAAGTTCAAACCCAAAAGATTTGGTAAAAAGAAAAGTTTATGTGTAAACAATGATGATGCTTTAGAAGACACAAATAGTGACTCCTCGTTTGAAGATAAGGTTAATGACTTTATGCTTATGGACTAAGAGGATTATGATAATAAAATAATAGGAAGTAATGTTGACGATGAAGAAGCTGTGTTTGACCTGGAAGGAGAACTAATCAGTTCTCTAGAAGAAATTGATAGACTCAGATCTAAGATGAAAAAGAAAAAACAATTGCTAATACAGTTTGAAAAAGACAATAAAGAACCTAATGAAGCCTTTTCCCTGATAAAAGTGGAATTAGAAGAGGCAAGGAAAATATAGGACATTATGAAATAACAATTTGAGAAAAGAAGGCAAGATGTGAAGCCTTGGAAGAGGAGGTAGTAAAAACCATAAAAGAGACAGAGAAGTTTAAAACACCACATCTTCAAAAAATTCCAAGCATTAAAGCCACATCAGAACTAAACGACATTATGAGCAAACAAAGATATCCGTTTTTGAAGACTAGTTTAAGTTATGTAAATGGTTCAAGCAACAAACAACCAAAAAACAAAGATCCAATAAATATTATCAGGTTTCAAGTCAGCATACAATCAGACCATGAGAGTACTCTGTCACCTAAATCTAATAAATACAAGATGATCCCTGATCAGAAACAAAGAGATTAGAAGATGGAGCAACAAATGCCAAGAAGAAGGCCATCCTTCAGGTACCAAAATTTATTTCATGGCTACTGTTTTTAATCTTCCAATTTTGTCATAAGATTGTAAACTATCAAATTAAGTTTAGAGACATGCAAATGAGGAGGTCAAGAAATAGACAATCTTTACAACATAGAACCAAGCATCAAATGAATAGACAACACAACAATCACTTTGACCTACTGAACAAAGAGATCGAATGGTATAATTGTCATAACTTCGGCCACAAAGCTACAAAATTCCATTTGAATAAGTACAAGGCATATCTAAGGATAAATCCTTTAGATAGAAATGTCAGCACATGTAAAAAGAAAGACAATGAAAAATGTGGTCTAGTACTTTCATTTCAAAAACAAAAAGACCTCTAGTATATAGATAATGGATGTTGCAAACACATGAGTGGAGACAAGGATACGTTTCTGTCTATAAGTAAAAGAAAAAAAATGAAATTTTACCTTTGGAAATAATGAACTAGGTAAAATCTAGGGTAAAGGGTTGGTGAGTTTGAGTAATGATAAAGGAAAAGACTAGGATGTTCTGCTTGTATATGGGCTGAAACATAATTCCCTCAGTGTAAGTCAAATGTGTGACAAAGGATGTGAAGTGGTGTTCACTTCCAAGGATTGTAAGATAAAGTCTGTAAACTCAGGACAAGTGGTGGCTAAAGGCATAAGGACATAAAACAATGTATATGTGATGAAAGAATATAAATAAGAGTGTCATCTAAGAAAACATGATAAAAGTTGGTTATGGCATAGGAGACTTGGACATATAAACTTTGACCACTTAATCAAGATAAAAAATATTGAGGTAGTAAAAGATCTTCCAAGAATATCAAAGCCACAAGACTCTATGTGTAAACCCTTCCAAGTAGGAAAGCTAACCAAGACATAGTTTAAATCCAAGAGCTCTACTTCAACAGAGAAACCACTCAAATTAGTTCATATGGATTTATGTGGACCATCAAGATATGAAGGAACAGAAAATGAAAACTACTTTATGCTACTCATTGATGATTACTCCAGACTTACTTGGGTTTCTTTTCTCAAAGAAAAAGTTGAAGCATTTGAGAAATTTAAAATATTTAAGTCTTTAACCAAGAATCAAACAAGCAAGAGGTTAAATGTAGTAAGATCAGACAGAGGAGAAAAATTTATGTCAAGTGATTTCAAGGAATTATGTGATAAACATGGGATCAAGAGGGAATACACAATCCCCAGAATTCCACAACAAAATGGAGTAGTTGAGAAGCAAAACATAACAGTTCAAAAAATGGCCAGGTCAATGATGAATGAGAAGAACATTGGTCAAACTTACTGGGTAGAGGCAATACACACAACAATCCATATTCTTAACAAGGCCCACCTCAGACCACATAGTGAGAAGAGACCTTATCAACAATGGTATGGAAGACTTGCTTCAATCAAACACTTCAAAGTCTTTTGGAGTAAGTGCTACATACAGGATAATAATGAAAAAATTTGCAAGTATGATGACTGGGTTGATGAAGACATCTTCTTAGGATATGCTACCAATAGTAACGGATATAGATGATTTAATAAAAGATTGCATAAATTAGTTGATTGCATTGACTTAAAGGTTGATGAAAGAGTCCCAGAAAGAGAGGTGAGAAATATTGATCCTACTACAGAGGACATAGTTGAAACTAAATAAGAACATGTCCAAAAATCAGATGGAGAAGAGACACCCAAACAAGAAGAGTCAGGACAACAATCAACATCAAATCCTTCCTCCAGAATTACTCAAAAGAATCATCCTGAAAGTCAGATAATTGCTAAGAAAGACAAAGGTGTACAAACCAAGAGAAGGATAATCAAATACGCTGATCAATCACATATGGCCTTCATATCCATGGTGGAAACCAAGAACTTCAATGAATCCAGTGAAGATGTAAATTGGTTAAAATCAATGAATGAGGAACTAGACTAGATTGAAAAGTGTTGATTAAGGTTGGTTTTCATTGATGTCAACCCTTGAATAAAGACCCGTAGCACAAAGGTTTGGGTGATGGAACCAATAGTGTTTGATGTAAATATGACTCTTTATTGTTTTGTCATGGTTGATAAGAAGTAAATATGGATGAATTCCAAAGTGGTCCCCTTATGGTGAAATCCCTCACAGGAAGATGCTTTTTGGAGTAAGAGAACCCATGCTTAATTGTGGAATAATGAGATGAAGGAAAGTGAATTTGTCAGGGAAAATATCCTAGATGGATAGTTCTTGTCATGTCATTTTCGGTGGTATGTGGAACGCCACATAATTCCTCATGGTTAGAGTTATGGCCATGAGAAGTTGAAGACCCTAGGTTTGGGTAATGGACCCAAGTTTGCTTGATGGGTAATGGTATGAGTTATGATATAATTTCAGATAATACTATTCTATATGGATAGTACATGTCATGCCATTTCTGGTGGTATGTATAACGTCACATAACTCCTCACAGTTTGAGAGTTATGGCCTTACGAAGTTGGAGGACCCTCATATGTCATCTAGAAGCCCCAAAAGGTCAAAGTAATCAAAGTGGTTTAAGAGATTTTAAAAGGTAAATAATAAAGTGAAGTGACGAGTGTATTATAATTCAAAGTGAATACAAAATAAATAATTTCAATAATAATTTTAATGGAGAAATTAGAAGTGGGCCCAACCGTAAAATAAGGAAAGTGGGGCCAAGTGACCTAGAAGATGTTTTTAAGGAAGCTACTTGGAGAGTATAAATAAGAGGCAAGTCTCTCTTATTTGAAACACACTTGAGAATATTGAATATATATAGGTGTATGAGGTATAAAAATGATATCTAAGCATAATTTATGATGAAAGTGAAGAAAAAAATGCCGAAATGCAAGGAAGGATAAATTCTTTTGATGGTGCTTTCTAAGGTATGTTATTTTCAGGCCATCTCACCATTTTTGCTATAACTTTTTTTATATAATGATTCAGATCCTGAAATTGCTATGAAAGTGAGAAAACATATCCACTTATCTGTGGTTAAACATTCATCTTGTGTTTCATTGTATTTTGGGAGTTACAATCTGTGGAAAATAGGGTTTGTGGCCAGTCCTGAAACTAGTCAAAATCAGTTGTTTCGGGTAAAAGTGTCATAAATTCTTCATAACAAATCCCAATTTAGTGAGACTAATTGTGTTGGTTAGGGTATAGTATTTAGTATTTTTTGTAACAGTTTCAGGTCATTTCATCAAAAATTTTGTGCGGGGCACTCTCTATAATGTCCCTCTCTAGAAAAAGCCAGAATTCAGCAAGGTATGCCATTTTTGCTATAAATCCTTTTCTGAGAGGTTACAAGTAGTTCCACTTGGAGGAATTGCATGAAACACAATGAATACCAATGTATATAAATTTCAGATCTTTATACATTACAAGTTCAAAGTTATGATTACTTCAAGTTAGGGTTGTTGACTAATCCAAAACTAGGCATGTGAGACTAAAGAAAAGTTTGATGAAAATGCTAGTCTCTTGTTCTTAATTTTAAGGAAGGTTTACAAGAATGTGATATTATACACCAGGTCTATTACAGATCTACAAATCAGATTTGGATGATGAAATTGATGAGGTCTTTTGGTGGAGGTACATTTTGAGTACATGGTTGAGACAAGTAGTTGATGAGTTGGCACACATACATGAGGTGTATAGTTGATGATGTTAGTACATATTGATGAGTCATAGTTGATGAGTAGTTGACACATGATTGGTACATACTTGGTACATGGTTGGATGCACTTGTTTATGGTAGAGGTTGATTACAGGTTGGTGCATGGTTGATGTACTTGTTTATGGTACAGGTTGATTACAGGTTGGTGCATGGTTGATGCACTTGTTTATGGTATAGGTTGATTACAGGTTGGTGCATGGTTGATGCACTTGTTTGTGGTACAAGTTGATTATAGGTTCAGGTACAAGTTGATGCATGGTTCAGATTTATTGGTACAGGTTTACAACAATATATCTCACAGTGACAGTGTGACAGTGGTTCCATCATTCTACCTCTACTTTAGGGTGGCAGGACGGGGCAAGGATAGGTGTTTGTAGCCACCTTTCAGTTGTAGCCGAAAAACATTGGGGGTTGTAGCCTCCTTCTGGTTGTAGCCAGAGATTTGGGGAGTTGGAGCTTCCCTCAGATTGTAGCTTGAGAAACTAGGGGGTTGGAGCCTCCTTCCAGTTGCAGCTGGAAAACAAAGGAAGTTGGTGCTTCCAATGAATGTAATTATTCAAGACATATAAGAAAAACCATTCCGTGGTTTTCTCCCGATTTGGCTTTCCACGTAAAACATTGGTGTACTGTGTATGTGTGTGATTGTTTATTTATTACTGCTCATTATTGGATAATAATTCTACATTGATATAACGTTTGAAGAAAAAGGATTATAATTACATTATTATTGATTGACC
>ML779655.1:355789-373368 GCA_009831015.1 Picea engelmannii
CAAGTGTGCTAGCAGAGATTTGGTTAAAGTGTCCCTGCTCAGACAGGAAGGGACTACAACACCTTGTCTCCAGTAGGCTTCCTTTATCCCTGCAAGTGTGCTAGAAGAGATTTGGTTAAAGTGTCCCTACTCAGACAGGAAGGGACTATAACACCGTGTCTCCTGTAGGTTTCCTTTATCCCTTTAAAGTGTGCTAGCAAAGATTTGGTTAAAGTGTCCCTACTTAGACAGGAAGGGACTACAACGCCTTGTCTTCTGTAGGTTTCCTTACCCCTGCAAGTGTGTTAGCCAGGAATTGGACTAAGGGTTCCTACTTAGAAATGAAGGAACCAAGACATCCTATTCACTGTATACTTTCCTGTGTTAGCCAGAAACTGGGTTAGAGATCCCTGCTCAGAAAGGAAGGAATCAGATTGCCCTATTCTCCGTAGACTTCAATCTCACAAGTGTGCTAAACAGAAGTAAGGCTCAAGGCTCCTGCTTAGACAGGAAGGAGCTAAGTGCTTTGTTTTCTGTTAGATAGAGTTCATTATTTTCTGCATTATTACTTTCATAAAAGAGTGTTAGTACCGAGTCTCTGTTTGAGAGTAAGGGTCCTGTTCTCTGATTGCAAGATAGTTGTTCTTACCCATTGCAATGTTATTTTAAATGTAATCCAGGAATCTTAATTTGAACTATAAAGAATTGCAATAGGGAGATTACTTTCCTGTGATTCGATCCAGAGCTTCAGTTCATTCCAGCAAGTATTTTCTTTACTACAACACTAAGTGCTTTTGGAATTGAGCATATATAGTGCGCAACTATCTTTGAAACAAAAGACTTCCCTCGGTTGATAATTTATGTTTCACTTGGTTGTTTGAAATTAATTAAGCAATTATAGTGACCAACACTAGGTACTTATTTATACTTATTCTTGGCTTATCATCCATTACAATATCTTACCAAAACCCTAACCCTAGCATGGTTAGGTATTATTGCATGCATGCCTTGCATGCTTTCCTCCTTTGCATGTGACTTTACCTTGTATGTGCTTCTCTTCTTGCCAATTGTCTTTCTACCACTTCGTGCTTTTCTTTCCAAAAATAACCTTTTTCACAAAATGAGCATGCACCCAACAGGACCCCAAAAATGAAAAGTGGCTCGTCCGAAGCCACATAGGCTTTGTGTGCACCTTCAACAACCTCTGATAGACTATTTAACTTGTCTGGAAGTTCCATTCCTTGTGTTTGGACCTGTGTGGCCTTTTCTGTGAGTGCTTCTAATGTTTGCACTGTGATCTCCTCTTGGATCATTTCTGCGCACTCTGTCTATTCTTGCGCCATTTTGTTCCTTGCCTCCTCCGACTATGTGATAATCTCCGTGGCTATCTCTTAGAGAGGTTCCATCTCATCTTGTCGTTCTTTCTTTTGCGTTTGTGTATATTTTAGCTTTGCTTGCAACTTCCTCATGTCTTGTGCTCCCTTGAGATGCTCAATGATACTTATTGTTTTCTACCTCTGCTTGAGGTCTTGGATGGCTGTGATTATCTTTCCTTCTTCCTGGTCCCACTGCTAGACTTGTTCATCTTTGTCCAATACTATCCATAGTTGCACTACCCTGTCAAACAAGTCCATAGATGTGATGAATTTTCTTTTCATTTCGTCCATTTTTCCTACAGCTTCTTGTCTCTATTCTTTCACCTCTAGGGGAATCGTGGGGATGATTTTTTCCTTAAGGTTTTCAGTCTCCTGCTAGTATTGATAAATTTGTTTCACAATGTGATCAATATTATGCATTGTGTTGGGATCTTCTACTTGCATGTTGTTTGGGATTTTGTTATAGGATGCAGTCACTCCCTTCTCGAGCTTGTCCACATGATATTTTTGTTCTTCTTTCTCCACAGTCAGCTGGTCGCATGTAATTTGTAGCATTTTTGTGACTCCTATGCTCACCTCTAGGTTTGTGGCATCTATGTGAACCCTCAACTACACTTCCTTCATGACACATGCTTGTAGCCTATATAGAGCCTTTGTGGGTATCTGCACCATTATTATGTCCAGCTCTTCGACCTTCTGCAATGGTGTCTGCACTATTTCAGGTGTGCCAGTAAATGTGTCGCCTCTCTGAACGAAAAATTTTACCGTCTCTTGATCCTTCTTCTACACAGGTGGCCTCGGTACTACCTTATGTTGTTGCACGGTAGCCTAAGATTTTGCGTAGCCCCGTAGCTATGTATATTCTCATGGAATTTTGTTAGCTTGGCCATGATCTTCTCTCTCTGTGCCTTTACTATTTTGACCACTTCCTCAATCCTATCTTGGACCTTGTACATGATGATCTCTACATCCTCCCAAATCAGGGCGATGTCTGGGTCCTCTGTGTCATATTTTATTTTTTCATGTGCATATCTTTCTTACACGACCTCCTTTGTTGATTGTGAGGGTTGTGCCCCACTAGTTGTTCCTAGGCCTATTTCCTACAGACCATTTGTTGGATTCTTCATCTCATTCTGTGGATGGCTTCTTATTCATGATGTTGTGGGAATTCTTCTTTGTTTTTTTATGATTCAACTCCCACTTGGCACTGTCCTCATTGTTTCTATCCGATTATTACCAGCCGAAATCCATGTTCATGTTGGAGAGTATGCCTCAGTTGTGTCTTTAGGCTTAGTAGACTATGTCGTACCTATCTTGGTGGTGGTTTTTTTTATTGGTTGCTTCCACTGCGTAGGCTAATCTTTGATGATCCACTCCACTTCCTCCCTGGTCATGCAGTACTGCATTTTTATCCATGCTCACTTGCGACCCCTCACAGCTTGGATCCATGTATGGTGCCAGGATGCCTTGAAATTTGTAATACCCTCTATTTCCTATGCAACCTCCCTCGAGATGTGCCATGTGTTAGCAGTGCGCTACCGAATTTCTTCTAGAAGCATGGAAAATACCGTGTTGTTTTCCTGCTGCGCTTTTCTTTCCTTCACCTGCCAGAGGGACTCGTACCTGGCTACGTAGCACTTCCCCATCCTTTTGATGAAATTGGTTTACTTGGGCCCCTGTCACCCTATGAGAGAAAGAAATATCATCATCGAGGAGTAATGGAACTCATTTCCATTACTTTCCCATCGCAACAGTCCAGTAGAAACTGATTTAGTAAATATTATGCCCAACTAAACATCATCCCTTTTGCACACTGTGTTGCCACTGCGATTACACCTACAGGGGATTCCTCTCAGTGACACTTCATTAGTAGCTTGCATGCTATCAGTTTGCTAGTGAATCTCATTGCATCCTCATTGATTAGTTTTATAATGAGGCCCAACTGTGCCTTCACCTATTATGCTATTTCCTTCTCGCATGCCTTTTTTTCCAAAACATATTCTGGCTGGATGTCGACTCTAGGAAATCATTTGATATTGGCAATGAGTTCCATTTCTACCTATACGGGCCTGTCCATCCATAGGATTCCCCCATGGACTCGGGCCACTAATTGGTTAATGCAGAGATCAACATATTTTCCCCAGCCGAAGTGTCGAATTTTCATCAAGTTCATGATGCCAGAGTTGTATATCCCCATAATCCAATGCACGGGCTTTAATAATGGAATTCCTAGGGGTATAATCTTCCCTGTGTTGATCAAATAGAATTCCTCGACCAACTACAAGAATGTTTCTACTTCGCGCATGTCGTGGTCCTTGTAGGGCAACTTGGGGACTTTCCTCAACATGTCCTCGATAGTGGGGATTGCATATAGAATGAATGGTAAAGAAATCTCTAGACTCTCGAGGGTATTTATTTTTTTCCCCATCGTGGATGTTCCTCTCTCAACAACTTATATGCCCTCCTTGTCCCTAGGTAAGTCTTGTCGATGTGTTATGTCCTCGACTAAGAATTATTCTCATTACTGGGATAGTCTCAGTTCCTTCGTGTTAGTCGATCTTGGAAGATTCTTGTGGTTAGGGTTTGAAACCCCATTCACAACCTCGGAGATCTTCGCTACCTCTCCTCATTGCACTGTAGGGATCTCTTCCTCAAACTGCGTCGGGCTACTAGACTCTGGCTCCGAGGTGGTCAAGTCCTCGACTTTGACTATGGTCGTGGTTTGTATATTTTACTTGCACCTCTAACCTTATCGGGTGACCAGGATGAAATGACCTAACGACCCCAAATTTGGTGGAGTCATCCTGCATGACTGTCATAATATTGGTTGGTTATGGTGACGATTTTGAAATTAGGGCAAGGATTCTTCTAGTGGCTTTGAGCTCAAAATGTTCTCCCTTTATAGACCTTTTTGCGGTCATTTTTCACTTTTTGCATACATTTTCACCAACTTTACTTTTTATTGTGCACTGTATTATGATATTTGGCGCAGTAACTCATGCTGACACATTTTTATGTGTTTTTGTATTTTCTGTCGTTTTGATTTTTTTATTTGTTTTCTTTTGTTTTATCTTTTTATTTGGTTTTGTCATTTTTCTGTCTAGTATCTGCTATGGTACACTATATACATACTTGCCTTACTGTAATGTCCCTATTTATACTTGCTGAGGTTGACTATCCCTGTACAGCTTCAGTCGACTCCCATTGATCATTCCCTTCAATTCGATTCCTGCTAGATCCTTCAGTCGTACATATCCTCCATCTATTACATGTTGGACTTCATATGGCCCTAGCCAATGCATTCTAAATTTACCCAGATGTTGAAATAATGTTTTGTCATATAGCAAGACTAATTCTCCTTCCTTGAAACTTTTCTTCTTGATATGTCTGTCATTCCAAGCTTTGTCTCTGGCGTTTTTTACTTCCTGGTGAAATCCTACAAGGATCCTATCCTCTTCCATATCCATGAGCTAACTTAGCCTTTCTTTTGTTGCACCTCATTTTGTCATGTTAGTAATGGTTGCAACGCGCAGACTAGGTACTAGAAATTCCAATGGTACCACTGCTTCCTATCCATACACCATCCTGAATGGTCTCTGTCCTATCAACGTTTTTCATGTAGTCCTGTATGTCCATAATACTACTAGTATATTCAAATACCAATCATCCTTGTTGACATTTCAAATCTTATTCAAGGCATTATCCAAGATCTTGTTGAAGGCTTCTACTATTCAATTTTCTTGAGGGTGGTATGGTGTACTCTTCTGATGATAGACTTCAAACTCCTCAGTCATAGCTTTGATAATGTTGTTGATGAAATGAGTACCTTGGTCACTCATAAAAATCCTTGGACATCTAAATCTAGTGATCAGTGTTGAAGGAAAATCTCCCTACGGATAGGTAGATCTCCTCTTGAGAGCTAGACTCTTAACTCTTAAGACAGAAGACGCTTAACATGGACACTGACTTCCTTTCAGATCTATTCAAACTAATGCATGAGGAGGAAGGAGAAAATAAGTACCTTCTACCGATGTTTGTCCCTGCATGCTCCGAGTTGAGCTCCTATCTTTCACTCCTCAATGAGCCTTGTAGACAAACAATAGTACGACCACTTCCTACTCTATTGATATTAGCTTGAAAATAGATCTATCTATCAGCGACAAGTTCATGTAAGATCAAACACAAACTAGAAAGAAATAGGCCAAGCGTGTCATATTGATGAGAACAATGACAGACGTAACTTACAACCGTAGATGTGAATGTGACAGCTTTGTCAAGTCCCCTTTGTCTAACCCTTGTTCAAAATATCCACGACCTGGATGACAGCAACTTCACTGATTACTCTCCTCCAGTCCACTGTGTGTTTCCTATGAGATCATAGGTTTCATGCTTGCAATTCTTCCCCCTTTCCACCATCATAGAGCCTGCTTATATAGGTTTAGAGACGCTTAACCTCTTGAGGTATCTTTAGGGTAAGTTGAGGATTTCCCTCCTTGAACCAAGGATCTTCTCCTAAGATCATGATTAAACTAGGAAATCGAATGAAACTGCCTTCTAAACTTGAAAGATATTCCCCTTATTCTCCTCAACAGATCAACTGCTACCCAGATTAGACAACGCTCCCTCAAAAGGGGCATCAGGGCTCTATAGCGCTCCCTAGTAGGCTCAAGGGGGGCGCCAGTGCTCTAAAGATTTGTAGCGCTCCTTCAGAGGGGTAGTTTTTGTGTTATAACGCTCCCTAGCACCTTATAGGGGAGCGTCAGCGCTCCTAAGGGTGATGTAGGGGAGTGCTCCCTTCTGAAACTATAGTTTGAAAGCTTCTTTCAGGTGGGAAGAGATACCTGACTTCAGTTAACCATCCCTCTTTCTCCAAATCAGGTGTTTGAGGTATTCTAAGTGTCTCCTTAGTGTCTCCATCATGGCAGCATGCTTTGCTTGACATTTGTGACACTTGTGAACAACATGCGACACTTGTGACAGTTGTGAGGAACATGCGACACTTGCGACACTTATCAAAGTGAGTAATGTTGATGTGTAATAGATTTTGCCCCAAAGTATGAAGTTAGAAGATGAGAACTGATAACTGAAATGATTTGTAGACTTTCAAGCAAGGGTATAGACTCGGAGAACTTGACAGAAACTACACACAAACACCCAACAAATATTATGACATGTTTCAAACCCAAGGCAGACATACCTATGCTTGGGTGATCAAGACTTGCAAGATATGGCCACCATAAAATACACTGCGGATCCATAATTGTATTGATAAAAAGGTATAGCCACCGAGGATACAGTGTGAATCTATACTCTAATGACTTGAATTGATCGTAGCCACAAAGAATACACAGTGGATCTACGAGATGACAAGACATAGCCACGACCAATACAAAGTGGATCTATGTAACAATGCATATGTGATTTGTTCAAGAGAAACTCCTTCCCAACTTGGGCAAAGAATATATTAAAGTGATCACTCAACTTAGGGTCTTCTTACCGATCCCAATGTAGTATGAATCTAACCATGTGAATAGATGTCCTAATGTTGAACATGGCAAAAAACCACTTGATTACTGGTCAATGATGGAAATCGTTAACAAGCACGAGGGAGATCACCATTAATGTCAATGATCCCCAAGGTACCCTAGTACATTCCAAAGAATGTGAATGGATGAGTTGGAGTCAAACATCCGTGGAATCATCCGATCAGAGGTCAATGATGTAAACCTGTTGTCGGACGTGAGGAGGCCTGCCATTGAGGCGTGCAGGTCCCAAAGTACTAACTGGTTTCTAAGTCTAGTTCCTGGATAATGTGTTGAAGTCGATAAGAATAGGCTCATCAAAGGAGGGCCTTAATGTATCCCCCATCAATGACACGAAATGAACATAGAGGTGTAATTGGTAGATCAAATGAACATGGACTGACATGGGTTTTGAGACAAGATATTTGTGATGGATGACTCTAGAGGCGGACACTTCCCTTGAACACTGAGGCACGAAAACAAAAACATGACATGGACCAAAACTTGATGATGTAGTGGATGCTGTGACTTATGTCAGGTGACCCAAAGGAGTGAAAGAAACTGAAAGGATTGGCTCAGTGCAGAGGTTCAATGGATTATAATGTGTGCAAAGGACAAAGTGTCGTGTTCAAGGGCGAATCTAAGAATTACTTGGTAATGTTCTCAAGAGACTACTTGGCTTGCTTATTTCAAATTTTCCTCCATCCAGATAGACGAGTACCTCTTTTTGATTTAATGAGCTTGAGGAGGATAACAAATGCTTGATATAACTCACCTTCGGTAAGTTCCTCTTCCTTTGTTTAATGAACTGGAAGAAGTAAGGGTTCGATCCTGTATGGGCCTGTCGATGTTTGTTTTAATGAGTCAAAAGATAGAAAACTCAAAGGTTTTTCATGATTATAGAGTCTAGAAAAACACTTAAAAGATAACTCTCTCAGTTCCTTTTTCGTACAGTTAGTCTCGCGAGGCTGAAAAAGAGATAAACTACCACTCGAAAGACACCCTTTCAAACCTTTTAACGAGTGTGAAAGGAAGCAAGATCACTCGACGATATTTTCATATTTAGAGAGTCTGAAAAGAGTTTAAAGATGAATCCAGGGGGTTCTTTTTTCGTGTGTCCATGCGGGTCCAAAAAAGAGATAAAAGTCTACCCGGTGCGTTCTCATATTCTCGAGCTTGAAAACGAACTAAGACTATGCTCATGGATATGACAAGGTAAATAAACGATAAGAACTGCTTGGAAACTTGTTGTGTCAAAACTGCAATCCAGAGGTTTAGTGAAGCCATTATATTGCCAGAGAAACCCATAAATAACCATACCTTATAAAAAATGGAAATTTATAAATTGTAATACAAGAAAAATCTTCATTTACCATTTCATTTTGCATAAGGATTTGTAGCAGTGGAGATTCTCACTTTGGAGGTGGATCTTGTTTCGCTTGATACCGGAGCTACGGTTGACCGTTTCTCTTGCCGTTTAGACCAGGTAGATCTTCATCTCCCCTTCTTTCAATTACATGGTTTAATATTCATTTTCATAGCAGTATTTAAATTAAAAAATGAATCCCTAAGTCACTCCAAAAAAGATCAAATAGGCCTCTATAGAAAACGATGGGAAAAATACATTCTTTTGCAAAAACGTGTTTAGAAGGTGATAGGAAAGATGCCAATGCCTTGTTACTTGGGTGGATGGGTCGTTTTTGTCAAAGAATCCATAAAAAACTCAAGAATATGCCTACGCAGCCATTGATGGAAATTGTTTTAATTTGAAATGTTTTATTGCTGCGTATGGATTATTGAGTAATGAAAAGAGGGCGTGGTCATTTCTGAACAATGTGGGCATTACATTTCAAGTTTTTTAAATTTCTTAAGAAATTACCGAAATTGCCGAAAAATTGAATAATGAAATTCTTTGTTTTTTTTGTTTGTAGGTGATTTCGGTGACCATGATCGAGTGGAAAGAACAAGAGAATGAGCTCGATGACTTGGCTTCTTTGCAGAGTCCTCGCACATGGGTCGCGTTGAGAGCTTGTGGCCTACTGAAATTCTTCAAATTACAAAAGATGAAGAAGGAGATTCTTCTGCTTGAGCACATAATCATCTTGTGGGATGTCGCGGAGCAAGGGTTTCGGATTGGAACACAGATTCTAACCATTGAGTTGGAAGACGTATATTTCTTGACTAGCCTCTCGAAAAGAGGGTTTCCTATATCTTTTTCCAGACAGAGGGTACTTCCTGAGCAAATGGGCATGTATCTGGCACGTCATTGTGTCCCAGGAGCAAGACTGGTGGGGGGTAGAGTCCCTATCAAGGATATCCGAGAGTTACCCCTTCGGTCCATTTTGTTTTCCATCACGAGTGTGACGGGAAGCACTATCTCACATCTAGCATCGAGATCACATGTAGCTTATGGCGTACAGTGTTTGGAGCCAACACTGTTTAACTGGAGCGCATGGTTTCTTCGGAATGTGAAGGAACAGGTTTTGTGGTGTAGGATGGGACAAAAACAGTTCGGATACGGTTCTTTCTTGGTCTCATTTCTCTTAGAGCGCATCCCCCAGATGAATCCTCAGATTGCATTGGTGGTATGACCAGTGGAAGAACCACAGATGGAACGGTGGACTAGTCTTTCTCTAAGACTAGTGGCAGAGTTAGAGTTCCATTTCACCGGTGACTTCTTCGCTTGGCTGAGATGCCAATATCTTTGGATAGAAGACTTCCCGTATGCTGAGGTGGAATTTCGTGGGAGCATGGATTTGATTCTACCCGTAGGGGAAGATTGGGGTGCGTCATGTGAGAGACTAAGCAACACCTTGTCTAGTTTTTTGTTTTTTAAGTTTTTTAATGTATATATATTTTTGGTATGTAGAAGAGTTTTTAATGGACGTATTGTTTTCAACATGCAGACAAGGGAGAAATGCGCCTGGCTGAGATACCGATACCAAGACATCGTGGGGGTGCTCCGGTTGCAGCATATCCGGGGGCACCAGTGATAGGTCTCCGAGAGGTTGAAAGAAACCTTCAAGGCCTCACGATGGGCATTCCTCCTCTACGGAGGAGAGAAGTGCCTTTACATCTATAGAGGCACACTATGGGAGTGCCAGAGAATGTTAATTCTCTACTGAGACACGTAGTGCGCACAGTGATATGTTACTCTTAGCACAATGCAGTGCAGGGAGATTAGAGTCTCTCTGGTGATCGTATTTTGTATGACTTGTCAGGCAATGCTGTATGGGTGTAAAGACCCAACATTTTGCTCTTCTAAATACTTTTTTGATGTAATCAAAACATTTTTAGTCACGCTATGTATATATATACAGTTCTAATTTTTTACAGTACCAAATGATTTGTACATGATGATGCCTTTAATGTGATGTGTTTTAATTTACATGCGATGTACAATTTGTTATCCTTTATGAAATTTTATCGATGGGCGAGATACCGATCCATGATGTAATTAGCTAACGAATCCGAAACATTGTTGAGTTCTCGTGGAATATGTTTGTATTCAATATAATCAAACATTCTTTCAAGACAACGAACTTGTAGGTGGAGACGTAGCAGGATAGGATTACGAATAGCATAGATATGATTGAGTTGATAGACCACGGGTTGGGAGTCTAGGTTAACAATGATACGAGAGATACCTAGGGAGGAG
This sequence comes from Picea engelmannii, assembly GCA_009831015.1. Taxonomy (NCBI): domain Eukaryota; kingdom Viridiplantae; phylum Streptophyta; class Pinopsida; order Pinales; family Pinaceae; genus Picea; species Picea engelmannii. Next base: position 366,325 of record ML779655.1, read on the forward strand.
GCTTGGGTCAAGAGTCTGATGACAACATGATATTTTTCCATGTTATTAGTCGTTGGTCCTAATCAAATACTTTCTGAACTCACCACCTCGTCAAATTGGTAAATGACCCATGATGCCGAAGCAATGTTTCGGGTGTGTCGACTAGCGCCATCCACAAACCCGACAAAGATAGGAAATGAAGACGTCATCTGCGCATGAAAACACAAGGCACAGTTATGAGTGGAAAAGGTAAAGACTCGAGCACATGAAAGAAACAGACACACCAAACTAAAATACAATAATGTACAAAGTACACATGCTAGGTGATCTAGGCATAGTACTTTTTAAGGAAAAGCCCATTTTGGGGCTCCCCTAGGGAAATTCCATCATAATCGACTAACTCGTAGGTGCCTCTGTGTAGAACATGTTTCACTATGTAAGGGCCATTCCACAGAGGTTCTAACATACCTGTCCCTAGTTTGTCATGAGCCTGGTCATAGACGAGGACTAAGTCTCCTTCTGCAAAAGTTCGTGGATGGACGGATTTGTCGTATTGATTTTTTATCCATTTCTGATGTGCCTCGTTAACGAGAGAGGCATCACGACATGTTTCGTCTAGTTTGGATAGATATAAGAAACGTTCTTCTTCGGTAGAGGTATGGGGTAGGAGTTCTACTTTATGTTTCAGAGATGGAATCTCACACTCGATTGGTAAGACGACTTCGATGCCATACACCAACTGGAAAGGAGTAAATCCAGTTGTGGTTTTCATGGAAGTACGGTAAGCCCAGAGAGAGGAGAAAAGTTGTTATGCCAGGATGTCTTATTTTCCCCTACCATGCATTGAATCATGGTTTTGAGGACCTTGTTGATGTCCTCAACTTGTTCGTTGGCCTGAGGATAGTATGGGGATGAGTTTTCATGGTGAAAACCCAACTTGGCATGCAATTCACTCATCATCTAGTTCTTAAAGTGTGCACCGTGATCGGTGACAATGGCACGTGGTACACCAAAATGAGTTATGATGTGGTTAAAAATAAAAAGAGTTGTAGTACGACCATCATTCAGAAAGGTAGGCATAGCCTCAGCCCATTTTGTAAACTAGTCGACGGCGACGATTATATAACCATGCCCCCTGGCTGAGGTAGGATTACATTGCATAAAATCGATACCCCACTTGGCAAAGGGGCCGATGGCGATAATGGGGTGCAACGTCGTAGGGTGGGTTCATGCCTTGTTGTTGAAAACTTGGTAGGGTGGGCATTTTTTGACTGCCTCAATACAATCATTGAAAATCGAGGGCCAAAAATAGCTAGCACGTAGGATTTTTTGGGCTGTGGCCATCCTAGAAAGGTGACCACCACAGGCTCCAAGGTGACAATCATTCAGAACGCGTTCAACCTCTACATGAATCAAACATCGTCGAAGGATAGTATTAATACCACGGTGATACAAGCTGTCACCGATGATAAGGTAACGACGAGAATGGTGGCGAATACATCGACGCTCTTCACGGGAAGTGTTAGGCTGAAAGCGTTGGGTTTGGAGGTAAAGGAAGATTTCTCTGTACCAAGGATCAGAGGTGCTGATGAGGAAAAGAGTTTCATCAGGGAGAGAATCTCTAGGTTCGATGTCTTCATCAGCATGGGGGAGATCATAGATAAGCTCCACAAACACCAGGGACTTTTTGGCTTTAGACTTCATAAATTCAAGATTGAATTCCTGAAGGATGATGATCCATTTAGACTATTTTCCCCCGGGAACTTGACGTTTCAAGACATGGTACATGGGGTTTGAGTCCGCAATTGCAGTGGTGGTGCGTAGTAGGATGTAATGGCGAAATCTATGGACATCGATGAGGGCTACCGGAGCCAATTTCTCTACATGTGAATATCGGAGTTCGGGTCCAGATAGACTCTTGCTCAGGTAATAGTTCACATGTTCCTCACCATTTGGGTCCTCTTCAACTAACACCATTGCAATAGTGGAAGTGGAGGCAGCTAAGTAAAGGATGTAGTCCTTTGTATACTCCGAAGGATGCAACAAAGGTGCGTGGGTCAAGGCATGCTTGAGAGCATCAAATGACCATTGAGCGATGTCATCCTAGATGAAAGGGGTGTTTTTCTGCAACAACCACATAAATCCTTTAGTTATCTTAGCGTAGTTACAAATGAAATGGCGAAGGAAGTTTGCTTTTCCTTGCAAACTTTGGAGTTGGGTCAAATTAGTAGGTGGAGGTAAGGCTAGAATAGCCTTAATATTTAAGGGATCCACCCAAATCCCATCTTTAGAGAGAAAAAAACTGAGGAGTCGACCGGATTCGACAGCAAAAATGCACTTATGTGGGTTCAAGCGGATACGGTAGAACTGACATCGAAGAAAAATAGCCCGTAAGTGATCAACGTGATATGGTCGATTGGATGAGTGGGCAGGTAAGTCATCGAGGTAAGGTTCTGTGATATGCTTGATATCGTGGAAAGCGTATGACATGGCCCACTGGAAAGTAGCGCCAACATTTTTGAGACCAAAAGGTAGCTTTCGATAGGCGAAATTTCCCCATGGGAAGATAGAGGTTGTCTTATGTTGATCAACAGGTAAAATTTGAATCTGGTTATACCCGAAGAAGCCATCCATGAAAGAGAAGATTACGCTCCCAGCGCAATTATCAATGATTTGGTCGATGAAGGGTGTAGGGTAGTTGTCCTTTGGATAGGCCTTATTGAGATCCTAATAGTCAACACAGACACGGATGCTCCCCTATTTTTTGGCAACCGGAACAAGGTTGGAGACCCATTCTGTCAAAGGGACAGGATATATAAAGCCAGATTTTAAAAGTTTCTCAACTTCTGCCTTTATGGCTGCAATTTTCTTGGGATGAACCGGGCAGAGTTTCTGTCAAACAGATTTTTCACTTGGGTACGTCTTGATTTCATGCACGACAATTGAGGGGTCGATTCCTAGCATCTCTTCGTAGCTCCAAGCGAAGACATAACATAATTATTTAAATAGAGTGGTGTAAGATACCACTTCTTTGGTGGTGCAATTAGTACCAAGGTTAATGTTTTCCACAATGCCTTCTTCAATCGAAATATCAATAACAATCGTAGTAGAGATATTACCCATATTCCCCTCAGAAAGAGTATCTTGTGTGAGGATGGGAGATTGTGGAGAATGGGTAACATCGGGAGGGAAGACAGAGTGTATGTCTTGGTGAATTTCTTCCAGAGGCAGAAGAAAAGAGTTTCGATGATGGTTATCATCCCAAGGTACATCATCAATAATAAGCATCTCCATTATAGATTCATCAGAAGGGAGAATTTGGGAAATGTAATCGATTGTAGATGATAGGGAATCCAACCATGAAGGCATCGAGTAGGCATCATGTGCCAATAAATGTGGGTTGTTCGGGGAGGGAGAGGCAGATTGAATGGCTATGTATGCGGCCTCGGCTGGGCTAAGTGGCATGGCGTCACCGAGCACATCGAATTCCATAGGACTAGGTATAATCCAAGGGTCAGATGATTCCAAAGATTGATAAGGCATAGTCGAAATCATATTGACGGTGGCAATATGATGTGTGGCGGGTGGAAGTGGTGTAGGGAAGGTACCCATAAGGCTAGAATATTTCAACAAGCCAACACAAATGCTTTCATACGTAACTGGGTGGTCTCCCAAAACATGAATGTTGTTGGTGATAGGGGTGTGCACATCGGGTGTATAGAAATCTATTTGATCGATAGTGACAATTTTCCCTTGATGGGGGAATTGTACACATCAAAACACCGACGAGGTGATGGCGGTCATGGCGTAGAACCAAATTCTTCCAAGTAGTAGGCTGTAATCGAGGGGGGCGTCGACCACCTCGACATCAACAGTAATAGTTTTGTCACCCAACTGAATGACTAAGGATTGTAACAGTCCATGAGGATGAAAACCTTGCCCATCGAAAGCGCGTAACATCGTAGGGGATTTGTTAAGGGCAGGTGATTTTAAGCCTTTCCAACAAGCTAAAGACATGACACAAGTAGAGGCTCCCTCATCCAAGATAGTTCGGTGGATTTGTTGATTGTGAACAACAACATCGATCTGAAAAGTTAGTTGGTGAGAGAGTCGAGGTTGATGATCATCCAGATTAAACGTGAGGTTATTTGATGACTCAGGATCGAAAGTGCCAATGGTAGTTAAGAGTGTTCTATGTTGGCTGGGACAGTGTTTTAGAACTTCCAAATAAAACATAGCACATGGTGCTTGAGCCAAATCTTCAACGATGTTGTAGTTTTGGGCAGCCCGTGAACTAGGATTAAAGGTAGATTTTTGGATAGTGCTCTTAGGAGGGCGTAAAATGGAGTCAAACGAAGGTTTCTCAATCTAAAGTGGCCCTGATGGAGGGTTAGCAGACGGAGGACTAACGGAAGGTGGTAATGGGTTCAGTAAGGAACCATTAACGGGCTTCACCTTATCAGATTTAATCGGTGTGTCATATGTCGTAGTGCGAGTTGTCAGATTAATCTCATTAAACATGTAAATGTGGGCACTTGTCGAGGCCTCATCATGGGATTGGTTGGAACTTCCCCCTGGAGTGGGGGTTTGAGCAACCAAATATTGTTGCTGTGGAAAAGGCTAGGTAAGCACAATGGTTTGTGAATTTCCCTTAAAAAGTTTGGCCACTTCATCGCGATGTGGACAGTCTCAAGTGTAGTGATCATCACCACAAATGAGACATGGGAATTTCGGTTTCTGTTGTGGTTGTTTTCTGGCAGCTGGGGTTTGCGGTTGATGTTTTGGTTGTTCCTTGTTGTTGTTTTTATTTGGTTTATTTCTTTCTTTCTTCTTTCCCCCAGGTTGTTCTGAAGGGGCTGATTGGACCACATTCACCTCAGAATCCTGAGTTTGAGGGGAGGTAGAAGAGGGGGCAGTCGAACTGGGAGCAGACGTCGAAGCGGACCGTTGGGTTGTTCCAGTCGACTGGGAAGTAGATTGGGTTTTGACGGAGCCAATGACTCCATCCATGTGCGAGGTAGACGATGGTTTGGATGGATCATTAGTGGAAAGGGTAACATTTGGTATCAACTCGTATAGAGTACTAGATTGTGAATAAACCAAATCTAATTACTGAGCCCGAGAAATAGCTTCTTCCTCGGTGATTACACCACCCATGGAAACATCATGAGCGATATGGGGTAACAGTTATTTGGTGAACCATTTCGCTAATAATTGGTCAGGAATGACCACTTTGATTAACCTTCGTCGTCATCTCCATTCATGAATATGATTAGAGATATGTACGGAGGTTTTCTGATGAAGGGAGGTCAATAGTTCAGTACCCATCTTGTATCGAATGGGTAGTTTGAAGTGTGTGAGGAAGGACATGGCAAGGGAGTTGAAATTGTGAAAAGAAGCATGTGGTAGTTCAATATACCACTTTATTGTAGAACCCATAAGAATTCGTTGGAAAAGACGCAAACTTATAGAATCATCCATGAGTGAGTTGGATGAACACCACAAATGGAAAGTCATCACGTGGTTGTTTGGGTCTTCTCCAAACTTTCCGTCAAATTTTGGAATATCAGAAGGAAGTTTAGCTGGAATAGCCGGCCAAATCGAAGAATGAAAAATAGGATCATTCGTTAATCGAGACAAGTCTGGAAGGTCCAGATTTGATAGGAAAGGTGGTTGTCAGTTAACCTGTGGGTAATACAAGTGTGGCATAGGAACACCAATAGGACCATACACTGGGTTAGACGGATAATTGTAACCAGTGGGTCCTCTTGTATAAGGTTGGTGTTGACCAGGGTACACAGGATTTGAGGGAGTTTGAGAAACATGTGCGAGCGGGGGATAACCAGATGGGTTTTGAGGATTATAAGTTGGATTTGGCATTTGTCCATAAGGAGGGTATAGATGAGTCCCTTGAGGGGGAAGAGGTTGTTGTGGAGCCTGAGAATTGTGTCCCCCCAAGAACTGTGGTTTTCCTGGGAAAGGGATATTCCATGGATTGGGTGTGGTGGACACGTTTTGTCCATACGGTTGATGATAGGCTCTGGATTAAGGATACCCCCCAGCATGGGGGTTCCCTCCAAATGGAAATTGTCCTCTGGTGGGAGGATTCCCCCTAGCTTGAGGTAGAGTTCTTGGAATTTGAGAACCAGATGTAAATGACTGACTGGTACCGCTTAATGGATTAAGAACACCAATACCAATCCCTCTGAGTTGTTGTATAGGTATGGAACTTCCTAGCATAACTTGGGTAGTAGTGGTAGCAGAAGAATTCAGTGCTCTGTACCCAAAAGGGAGTGATGATGAAGGTCTAGGTGATATTGGTGTGCCAATTGTAGCTTGGCTAACCACCGCATTACTGGCGGGAATAGTTAGAATGTGAGGGACCATTGTAGAGTGAGCTGTCTGGAGAGAAAAAGTGGACCTTGGACCAACAGATGATGTGTTCGGATCAACAGACGGTGTGGCTAAAAAAATGGTAGTACTGGTAAAATGGTTTAAAGGCACGGTGTAGGTGATAGGCGCGTCGGCACCTATTCCTGTTCCATAAAGATCCCACACCATGCATGGTGGACTTCGAACAATGTCTGTGGTCCAAAAGGGGTCATCGACTAAAGAGTTTGAATGAGTCCTAGTCAGAATGTTAGAAGGATTGACAACGACAAATTCATTGATTGAATTCAGTTGGAGAACCCTCGCTCATATCCCTCCGAAATGCGGAAAGCCTACATAAACTCTGAAACAATTTAAAAATTCTCTAAAGAGGTGGGAACTTCTTCTTGGGAGGTTATAGTGTCGTGAACCTTACTCTGTTGAGGAGATTCCTCTATAGAATGAGGGGGTAAAGGGGTATTCTCTTCCATATTTTCTAGAGGAAGTCCCTGTAGCCTCTGCGAACGAGGTGGAGGGTCGATCTTGGAGAAAAAGATTCGACGAAAAAGATCTATGGCCAACTACCGAAAAGAAACAACATACTCTAATAAAATCTAGGAATCACAACCAAGAAAATAGAACCTTCTCTCGATGACCGTACTAGTTGATGATGAAATCCAACGTCGTGTGATCAAG
>ML779655.1:373418-391891 GCA_009831015.1 Picea engelmannii
TGTGGATTTACCCTCCAAGGAGCCCGAGTGAGTTTGACCAATGTCTGCTCCAGGTACAGTGAGACTTCCCTTCACTATCACCTTGTGTAAGACCCTAAAGATTATGGCCACTAAGGTTACCAATTCGCAGTCAGCCCCTGGGCAGGTACAGTCGACAGTCCAGTTCGAACGTACGGGCAAAGTATCTAGCCCGAAATCAACTTAAAAGGCTTCCACTCAACATTGTGGGTATAACTTTAAGCTATCCCCATAATATGATTTGACCACTACAATCAGTCAAACCACGGAGGGATAATCTTCGTATCTTTCCCGAGTTCGACCTCGTGCGTAACCCCTGTGTGAGAGGGGGATCCCAGGCAGACTTATATGAAAATTGTATTTGACTCTCCCTAGCTTAGGATGCTAATGTTTGTTTTGGAAATTTTGGAGAGTTATTCTCACAGCCTAATCCAAAGCACTAATCCTAGTCTATTGTTGGTGGAGGATCCTAGAAAAGAAAATGTTCTAGATAGTTTTTAATTAGTGTTCATTTTATAGTTGTTCTTTACTCAAAAGGTGGTGCATGGAAGTGAAATGGATGGAATGATGACTCAATCCCCAAAAATTCATCAAAGATGATAAGCAGTCATTTCTTTTCGATGAATATCTATTTAAGGGAGAGAGAGAGGGTTCTTTTCACTAACAAGAACTAATAAGGAATAACCTCAAACAAATTTTCTTCAATCAAATCCAATGTGGTGCTAAAACTTTTGGAAATGCCTTCTAATATGCAAAATCAATCATGAGGATGTCTCTTTATTGTTTGTATGTGAATAATGACTAATTCAAAACAACACTTCTCCTGCCAATTATCTTTTTGGATCAAGGAAACTCAGACAAACACAAGCAGGTTTCGTACAAACAATACACCCTCTTGTTGTGATAAAAAACAAGAAGCAAAAGAAAAGAAAACAAAGAAAATCAAGAACTTCACACCAAAATAAATGTCAAAGAACAATGACCTCAACTAAAACCAAATGAAGAGATCTATAGACTTCTGATGCCCTTCACCAGAGTTTCTCGCTCAGTTAGAAAGGAGAGAAAAAACAATGCATGGGTTTCAAACTCCCAACAGCAGAAAAACTCAAAAATAATGAAGAAGGCTACAAAATATAAACAACAAGGTGTTTGTTCCTTAGAAGGAAGGATGTCAAGGTTGAATGGGAAGAAGCATTGATTCACAAAGAGGCTCAACAAGTAAAACACAGAGACTAGACCCTGAAAAAAGCAATTCTGGAAAGGTCTTTGGCCAAAAGAGGGTTGGCGCTCTGGTGTAAGGGGTACCAGGCGTCATAGTGCTCTGTCTAAGACACCCATGGAGTGTTGGCGCTTTGTTAACACAGCCACAGGGGTGACAATCTTGAAAAGCTCATAAAAATGTCTGAAATCCAAAATTCCAGTCTAGTCTTGGCAATCAAGCTGAGTGTGATGGGGTAGGGAGTCAATCAACTCATAAAATCAACCAAAAAGGGGTGAACCAGGTCTGAAAATAATCAAGGGGTAAGACAAGGTCTATGAGGAGAAATCAAAACCAAAAAGTTTTGATTCGAGGCTCCCCAATGGAGTCGCCAGTTTCTGTTGAAGGAAAATCTCCCTAAGGACAGGTAGATCTCCTCTTGGGAGCTAGACTGTTAACTCTTAAGACAAAAGATGCTTAACGTGGACACTCACTTCCTTTCAGATCTATATGAACTAATGCATGAGGAGGAAGGAGAAAAGAAGTACCTTCTATCGGTGTTTGTCCCTCCACGATCTGAGTGAGCTCCGATCTTTCGCTCCTCGATGAGCCCTGTAGACAAACAATAGTACGACCACTTCCTACTCTATTGATATTAGCTTGAAAATAGATCTATCTATCAGTGACAAGTTCATGTAATATCAAACACAAACTAGAAAGAAACAGGCCAAGCGTGTCATATTGATGAGAACAATGACAGAAGTAACTTACAACCATAGATGTGAATGCGACAGCTTCGTCAAGTCCCCTTTGTCTAACCCTTGCTCAAAATATCCACGACCTGGATGACAGAAGCCTCACTGATTACTCTCCTCCAGTCCACTTTGTGTTTCCTATGAGATCATAGGTTTCATGCTTGCAATTCTTGCCACTTTCCACCATCATAGAGCCTGCTTATATAGGTTTAGAGAGGCTTAACCTCTTGAGGTATCTTTAGGGTAAGTTGAGGATTTCCCTCCTTGAACCAAGGATCTTCTACTAAGATCATGATTAAACCAGGAACTCGAATGAAACTTCCTTCCAAACTTGAAATATCTTCCACTTATTCTCCTCAATAGATCAACTGCTGCCCAGATTAGACAACACTCCCTCAAAAGGGGCATCAGGGCACTATAACGCTCCCTAGTAGGCTCAAGGGGGGCGGCAGCGCTCTAAATATTTGTAGCACTCCTTCAGAGGGGTAGTTTTGGTGTTATAACGCTCCCTAGCACCTTATAGGGCAGCGCCAACACTCCTAAGGGTGATGTAGGGGAGCTCTCCCTTCTAAAACTGTAGTTTGAAAGCTTGTTTCAGGTTGGAAGAGATACCCAACTTCAGTTAACCATCCCTCTTCCTCCAAATCAGGTGTTTGAGGTATTCTAAGTGTCTCCTTAGTGTCATCATCGTGGCAGCATTCTTTGCTTGACATTTGCGACACTTGTGAACAACATGCGATACTTGCGACAGTTGTGAGAAACATGCGACACTTGTGACACTTATCAAAGCGAGTAATGTTGATGTGTAACAATCAGTTTCTCAAACAAGAAGTGTCCTGATGTCTCTACGCTGCAATATTTTACTGGTTTTGCTTTTCCCATATTGTTAAGTATTTTGTCGTAGTAATGATATACCTTGCGCCATAACTCTTTGTTGGTGGGTTAATTGGTCCCACAAATTATATTTCCCATTTTTCAAATACTTACAAGGTTTCTTGTAGTCTTAGGGGAAACTCATCCCTTCTGTTAGGTTTACCAACCCTCTGATAGACATCACATCTCTGGAAATATTCCTTTGCATCCCTATGAATTGTGGGCCACCATAGGCTTGCACGCAATACCTTCTACATGATATCTTTTCCTACATAATGTCATCCATCTATTTTGTCAAGGGCTTCTGCTAAATTTTTAGGCCGTTCATGCTCTAATACACATCTTCTAAAAATGTTGTCTGTGCCCATTTTGTATAAGTTTCCTGCAATCAATTGATAGTCTGCATCTCTGACAACCAAAATTTTCTTATGTGCAGTGTTAAAATCTTGTAGCGCAATCCTTGTAATCAAGTATTGAATGATGTCAACAAAATATTCATCATCTATTTGTATAGAAAACAACTGCACATCAGGGAAGTTATCTTATACATTTGTAGGTTCCTCTCCATTTGTCACCCTTGACAGGTGATCAAGTCTTGTATTCAGCTTCCTTGGTTTGAATATCACTTCAAAATCAAATTCCTGAAATAACAATAACCATATACAGATTCTCCCCCCCAACACTGGCTTGTTGACTAGGTACTTGAGGGCAGAATGATCTGTGAACATATTAAAATGTTTACCCAGTAAGTAATGTCTAAACTTTTGAAGTGCATAGACCATAGCTAGGCCTTATCTTTATTATAGTTCTTTTCTGACTCTGACAATTTTTTTTTAGCAAATGTTATCCGATGATCAAATTCCCCTATTCTTGGTTGTACCATAATTTCTCCAAGTGTTATAGTTGATGCATCTACATGCATATGGAATGTATTTTCCCAATCTGGTAATAATAGTATAGGTGTTGTGACCATATTCCATTTGAAGGTGTCTAACCCTTGCTGACATTCCTCATCCCACTGAAATCTGATCTCTTTCTTGAGAAATTTCTCCATCGATGTAGTTATCTGTGCATACCCTTTTATAAATTTTCTGTAATAACATGTATGTCCCAATGTGGCTCTCAACTGTTGCATTGTTTTTGGTGGTGGAAAATTCACAATTACTACAATCTTTGTAGGATCCACTATTAGACCCTATTTGCATACTATATGACCCAATAAAATTCCACAAGGTATGCCAAATACCCATTTCTTAATGTTCAAGGATATCTGGCATTTCCTGCATCTTTCCAACATTAGCCTTAACACCTCTACATGGTATTTCAATAGCCTATATATTGTCCAATCATCTAGGTACACTTCTAAAAACTGATAGATGAATTCTTTGAATGAAACTATCAATACTCTTGAGAATATTTTTGGTTCATTCTTCAGTCCAAGAGGCATGAATTTGTATTGATAGGATCCCCATTCCATGGAAAAGGTAGTCTTATCCCTGTTTTCTGGAGCTATTTTGATTTGATGGTAGCTTAAGAATCCATCTGTGAATGAATATGCTTCCCGACCTCCCAAATTCTTTATGAATTCATCAGTAAAAGGGGTAGGAAAGCATCATTCAACTTCCTCAGGTTGACACATATCCTTATGCCTTCTTGCTTCTTCTCTTGAACTACCATAGAACTTATCCATTATGATTTTTCTACTAGTTCTATGATCCCTTCTTCCAACATCCTCTCGATTTATTCTCTTAGTTTCTACCTATATATTGGGTTTAGTCTGTAGGGTCTCTCTTTGACAGGTCTTGCCTTAGGTTTGAGAGGTATCTTGGTGCAGACCCACTCGGCCCTCAAGTCGAGGATCTTCTTACAGGATCGTTCTTCATTTCCCTTTGAGCTGGATCGACTCTTTCAATTCCCTGTTTGAATCTTCTTTCTTTTGATTCACAAGTCCTTTCGGAAGCTTCCCTGGCATGAATGACACTAGGTGCAAGCTCCCACTTCTTCACATGACCACCGACTATGACCAAGGCCTAAACTAAAAGTCACTTGTCACAACTCTCCTCTCACGAGTTCATGAGTTGAATCTCTCGACTCCTCCTACCCAATCCCACGGATATAACTCCTTCCCTTGTCATCGCCCTCCGCGTGTGACTACCATCTAGGCTTCCCACTAGTGCTTCTCTCCTTTCGCCACTTCACAAGTTGAAAGGTTGGACTTCTGTCCCCTTATCTTACGAACCCCCGAGACACAAAAAGTCAATGAGGTGTTGACTCTCTTCAATGAACAACGAGTGTCCGCCTGTCTATTCCAAGGGCCCACCTTGCGATTCTGCCACATATTCCTTACGCTCCACTTTGCACTTCACCACTTCTCTCCCCAAAGTACTATTTCCTTTATATCATGACACCCGAAGTGTCGAGATCCCAAAATCCTCGATGTACCTAAGCATCGAACTGCCGAATTTCGACACATCGTCTACGTGGTCCCACAACGAAACTTCTCGCCCTTTCAGGACTTCGCCTTTCGCAACCTAGAGTACCCAACCTTTGGGCTCTCACCTCATGAACCTTTGAGTTCGTGATATCTCTATATATTTTCCACCTGTCGTCCTTGGATGGATGGCTCTGATCCACTCACCACTTTGCTACTCGCCTTTCGCGAGCAATCCAACAGCCCTGGCTGACTTGGATCCTACGGCCTTGATTTATTCTGAGTTTACACTTGAGGAAATCTCTTCGTAATGTACCTGCTTCTCTGTAAGATCTGACGACTCTTGTGACTTCGCGAATTATTCTCAAAGAATTCTGACCGTCCATTTCTTCCTGGACGATTCCTGCAAATATAACCAAATATTTCTCTGCGGAACATACCCGCCTGCAACAAAAACTTGCTATGCCTCCTTTCAACGCCTCAAGGCACCAACCTTCTATGATTTTTCGAAAAATTCAAAGACCCTATCCTTCCTAATCTTTCTCCAACTCTGAGTCTTAAAGAACACTCCCGCATGCACTCATTGCGGTGAATCCTTCAATTACTTTAAAGAATTGAAGTCCTTCGACTCTGTGCACTCCCTGCAGCAGTAGTCCTTCCACAATTTCTCATGTCCACAAACTCTAAGACTTTAATCGGCCTACACACACCTTGCACAGCTCCTGTGCTCAACTTGCACTTCTGTGAGAATTTGAGCAGTTGTTATCCCTCCCGAGATTTCAAAGATGAACTCTGAATTATGTCAACACACTCCTTGTGGACAAACTTCACTGCACTCCTTGCAGGAATTTTACTCACTCAGGTAGACAAACAATTGAAACTCATTCCTTACTCTCTCTCAGACTTCAAACACAAATCATGAAATCATATGCACAACATATAAAGCAAATGTATAACATAAAGTAAACATCCATGAGCATAACATTCAACATGCATACACAGAGAACAAATATGACACCATGAATTTGAATCGGACCTCTTTCTATTAATTCAAATCTCTGTACATGGGTGTTTTCAACTACATCTCTCTACTCTCTTCTCTATGCTCTATGCTCTATCTTGACAATCATCTTACAACTATACAATGAGGGTTTCTATATCCTGTTTCCCTCTTGCACTCTAAAGCTGTCTAATCTAGAATTAAATTCTATCTACCTACATTCATTACACATAAAGGATCCTATATACTATGGATGAGAGCGGATCGTTGAAGATTCTTTTACAATAATACAAGCATGCCTCCACTTAATGACTTCATCAATATTTCAAAACATTTTCAAAAAATGTGCTCGGTGCTTTTCTAGTTGTCTCTTATCTCCGCGATGTCTTGTTGCTGGCTATGCTTGCATGCCCTTGCGATGCTCCTGCATCATACTCCCTCTCTTGAAAATTATCATGGGCTCCTGTCCATGAGCTTGTGCACGGTCTGTCCATGCTTATGGATTTCTTCTTCGTTCTCCCAGCTGGCATCTTCAACTAGATGGCCCTTCCACTTGACCAAGTATTCAAAGTGTTTCTTTCACCTCGTCCTCTTACCAACTCTTTTGTCCAGTATGTGCTCCATCTGCAACTTTTTTGCAACTGTCATTTGTTTTGTCCACTGAATCTCTGGATTTCACTACCTTCTTTTGCTTCCTCATCTTTATAATGGTACAAATCTGAGACATTGAATATCGTAGAAATTCCAATCCCATCGAGTAATTCAATCTCATATGCATTCACCCCAAATTTCTTCAAGACCTTACATGGTCCAATTTTCTTCATCTTCAGTTTATTATATGTTCCACTTGGGAACATTTCCTTTCTCAAATGTGCAATGATCAAATCACCAACTTCGAACTGAATTTGTCTCCTCTGTTGATATTCTCTCCATTTATATTCTTGGTTCGAACTCTGCAATCGTTCTTTCACCTGGCTGTGAAGTTCCTTCATCACCTCTGCGAAATATTCTGCACTAGTGCTCCTAGTCGCAATCTGTTATGAATCCCTCAACTAAAAAATTCCTCTCGGATGCATGCCATAAACAATTTGAAATGGACTATGTCCTATGCTCCTATTAAGCGATTCGTTATAAGCAAAATCCCTCTGTGGTAATATGTTTTCCCACTGGCTGTGGTGTTCTGTCACCAAGCTCCTCAACAAGTCTCCCAGACTTATGTTCACGACTTCTGTCTGTCCATCCATCTGAGGATGATAAGCTGAACTAAACAACAAGTTTTCTCTCAGCTTCTTCCATAAGGTTCTCCAGAAGTGTCCTATGAACTTAGTGTCTCAATCCAAAACTATGGTCCTTGGTAAGCTGTGAAGTCGAATGACTTCTTTGAAAAACAGGTTCTCAATGTGAGTTGCGTCATTGGTTTTCTAACATGGAATGAAATGTGCCATTTTGGAAAATATATCTACTACCACAAAGATTGATTCAAACCCTCTTTGTGTTCTTGGCAACCCCAATATGAATTCCATGTTGACTGCATCCCACAGCCTCTCAGGTATGGGTAATGGTTGATAAAAACCTGCATTTTGTATCTTTCCTTTTGAATGTTGACAAATTCTACATCTTTCCATGAATATTTTGATGTCTGCTCGCATTCCTGGCCAAAAATATGACTCATTCAACTTTGTGAACATCTTGTCATGACCGAAATGTTTGGCCAATCCTCCACTATGTTTCTCCTTCAACAAATTCTCCCTCATGGATCATTTTGGAATACAAAGCTGATTACCTTTAAACAGTAATCCTTCCTGGATCATGTATTCTACCCATTGGCTTCTATCCCCGAGAATTGGATTCTTAGCTGCTTCATACACCTCTTTAAAATCTGGATCATCTTTGTACATGTCCCTGAGATCATCAAAACCCAATGTTTTGACTCTGAACTCCTGCAATAGAAAACATTTCCTGCTCAAAGCATCAACAACTTTGTTAGCAGTTCTAGAAATATGTTTAATCACAAAAGTGAAATTTTGCATATAGTCAACCCATTTAACATGTCTTTGATTCAACTTCTCCTGTTGAGTCACAAATTGCAATGCATGATTATCACTATACAAGACAAACTCCTTAGGAATTAAGTAATGTCTCCATTTTTTCAATGCCTGAATAATATCATAGAATTCCTTATCATACATGGAGTATTTTATCTTGGCTTCATTCAACTTCTCACTGAAATATGCTATTGGCCTGTCTTCTTGACTCAAGACTACCCATATTGCAAATCCACTTGCATCACATTTTACTTGAAATGTCTTTTGGAAATCAAGAAACACCAGAATTGGTTGTTTCGTAATTTTCCTTTTCAACAAATTGAAGCTTTTCTTAGCCTCTTCCATCCAGTGAAAAGATTTGTGTCTCTTATTCACTGTGTACATCATCGGTGCACTAATTCCACTAAAATTCCTAATGAATTTTCGGTAGAAACTAGCCAATCCGTGAAAACTTCAAACTTCAAAGATATTCCTTCGTGAAAACCAATTCTTGATTACCTCCACCTTATCTAGATCCATCCTCAACTTATCTGCAGAAATAAAAAACCCCAAATAAATGAGCTCTGTCTTCATGAATGAGGATTTCTTCATGTTTATCAGCAGCTTCTCTTTCTATAACCTCTTCATCACTATAGCCAAATGTTTCAGATGTTCTGCCTTTGTTTTACTGAAAATCAGTATGTCATCAAGATACACAATGACAAATTTTTCGATGAAATCCTTCAAGACTTCATTCATCAATCTCATGAAAGTACTCGACGCGTTTGTTAAACCAAATGGCATAAAAAGCCATTCATACAACCCTTCGTTAGTCTTGAAGGCTATCTTCCATTCATCACCTTCTCTCATACGAATTTGGTGATATCCACTTTTCAAATCAATCTTCGAAAAAAATTTGGCTCCACTCAAGCAATCCATCAGATCATCCATCCTTGGCAATGGAAATCTGTACCTGATGGTTATTTTGTTGATTTCCCTTGATTCATTACACATCCTCCAGCCTCCGTCTTTGTTCGGACTGAGTACTGTCAGAACAACACACGGACTCAAGCTTTCTCTGACCAAACCTTTGTCCAACAAATCTTGGACATGTCTTTTGACCTATTCATTCTCCTGTGGCGTCAATCTATACGTTGCTTTGTTTGGAAAACTAGCTCCAGGTATGAGATCAATTTGATGACTTATACTTCTAATCAGTGGCAATGAATGAGGTAGTTTGTCCACTACTATGTCAGTGAACTCTTCCAGCAGTTCCTAAACCTCTTCTGGTAAATCATCTACCCTTGTGCTGGTTAAAACAATCTTTGTCTTCCTGACCACAATGAATTGTGGTTCCTCCTTCTTCTTAACCTCTGTAAGAAGTTCCTTCCCACTCATCAGAAGTACAGTGTTGCTCACCTCCGATTTTATTTCTTTATCTTTGATCAACAACAACATGTGAGTTCTCCCATTTTTCTCTAGGGTGTATGTGTTCATTCTCCCATCATGAATCACATTCTTGTCATATTGACATGGTCTACCCAGCAATAGATGACAAACATCCATAGGAATAACATCACATAGTATTTCATCTTTATACCCTCCTATTTTAAACTCAACTAAAAATTGCTTAGTGACATTTACCCAATGTCCTTTTTGTAGCCATGAAACCCTATATGGACTCGGATGATCAATTGTCTCCAGCTCCAGTTTTTCTACCATCTCTGTTGAAACAAGATTATCTGTGCTATCACTGTCTACAATAACTTTACATTTCCAGTCTTTGGTTTTGCATGCAGTCCGAAAAAGTCTGTTTCTTTGGACTGAACTCTCCACCTCCTTCTCTGGTGTCAAAAGATATTTTCACATCATCAACGATCTTCTGCCTTCAACATCCTCTACCTCAACATTTCGCCTTTGTGCTTTGGCAATGTGAGTCTCTCCTTCTTCTTTCTTCTTGTCTGGACATTCATAATACTTGTGTCTGACCTTTTGGCACGTGAAGCATTTTATCAGTCCATCTCTTCCTCTTCCTCTACCTCTAGTATGAGGAAAAATGTTGTTATCAACATACTCTCCTCTCTGATCAGCATACTACCTTCTCTGTCCAGCATATTTCCCTTTCTGTGAGCTTCCACCTCTCTCAATTTGAGGTTTCTTCCATTCTTCCTTAGGCATCTGATTTCTATCTTGGACGACTGATTTTCCCTTGGCTTGACTTCTGCCTCAGCCTCTTTGACCTTGTTTTCAGCTCAGATTCTCTTCCACCTTTAGAGCCATTTGATAAGCATCTTCCACCATTCGGATGGTCATCATGCTCATCTCATCCTGAATTTTGTATCTCAGGCCATTCATATACCTGGAAACCTTTTCATTATTACTTTCACGATGACCTACTCTGATGTTTAGCCTATAGAAATCTTCAGTATATTCCTTCACTGACATAAGCTTCTGTCTCAAATTTTGGATTCTTCGAAACAAAGTAATCCTTGGGAATGAATTTCACCTTCATCTTTGCGATCATCCTATCCCAACTCTTGATTTTCTGCTTACCTTGGCAGCGTCTGTCAGCTTGCAGTTCATCCCACCACAATGCTGCATGTCCTTTAAGTTTCGTGATAGCATGTTTGACCTTCTTATCTTCTTCGACATCTTCATAGTCAAAATATGTGTCTAGATCTCTAATCCAATCTAGAATCTCTTCAGCATTCAAGTTTCCCTCATAAACTAGAATGTCCATTTTGGCTCTTGCACTCATTGTTGCAATAGCTCTAATCAAGAGTTCATTTGCTGCATCTTCTGCTGTAATTTCTTCTTCTTCATGTCCAGTGTCATCTTCTCTTTTGGACTAACTGACATCTCCAATGTCAGCTATGCACCTTTGTTTTATTTCCACATCCATGAGTCTGGCGCGAATGTCATGAAGATCTCTTTCCACTTCTAGATTCTGCACCTGCCTGTCCCTACCTTCTGGAATTTCTCTTTCCTATGGTGGATCGGGTGTTTGCCTGTCTCTTCTCCTCGGCGGCATGGCTGAAATTCCTTCTCACTTTTCCTGCTTGAAATATACAAACAAGAATCAAGCTCTGATACCAGATGGTGTAGACCCACTCGGCCCTCAGGTCGAGGATCCACTTACATGATCGTTCTTCATTTCCCTTTGAGCTAGATTGGCTCTTTCAATTCCTTGTTTGAATATTCTTTCTTTTGATCCACAGGTCCTTTCAGAATCTTCCCTGGTGCGAAAGACACTAGGTGCAAGCTCCCCCTTCTCCGCGTGACCACCGGCTATAACCAAGGCCTAAACTAAAAGGAACTTGTCACAACTCACCTCTCATGAGTTCGTGAGTCGAAGCTCTCAACTCCTCCTGCCCAATCCCATGATATCTGAGATCACGAGATGGATATAACTCCTTCCCTTGTCAGCGCACTCCGCGCATGACCACTAGCTAGGCTTCCCACTAGCACTTCTTTCCTTTCACCACTTTGCAAGTCGAAAGGTTGGACTTCCATCCCCTTATCTTACGAACCCCTGAGACACAAAAGGTAAATGGGGTGTTGACTCTCTTCAATGAACAATGCATGTCCGCCTATCTATTCCAAGGGCCCACCTTGCGATTCTGCCAGATGTTCCTTACGCTCCACTTCGCACTTCGACACTTCTCTCCCCAAAGTATTGTTTCCTTTATATCACGACACCTGAAGTGCCAAGATCCCAAACTCCTCGATGTACCTAAGCGTCGAACTGCTGAATTTTGACACATCGTCTACGTGGTCCCACAACGGAACTTCTCGCACTTTTAGGACTTTGCCTTTCACAACCTAGAGTACCCAACCTTTGGGCTCTCACCTCGTGAACCTCCGAGTTCACAATATCTCTAGATATCTACCACCTATCCTCCCCATATTGATGGCTCTGATCAACTTGCCACTTCCCTACTCACCTTTCGTGAGTGATCCAATGACCCTGGCTGACTTGGATCCTACGACCCTGATTTCTTCTAAGCTTACACTTGAGGAAAGCTCTTTGTAACGTACCTGTTTCTCTGCAAGATCTAACAGCTCTTGTGACTTCATGAATTCTTCTCAAAGAATTTCGACCGTCCGTTTCTTCCTGGACAATTCCTGTGAATTTAACCAAATATTTCTCTGCGGAACATACCTGCCTGCAACGCAAACTTGCTACACCTCCTTTCAATGCCTCAAGGCACCAACCTTCTGTGATTTTCTTCGAAAACTTTGAAGACCCTATCCTTCCTTAGATTTTTCCAACTCCGAGTCTTAAAGAAGACTCCCTCATTCACTCCTTGTGGCGAATCCTTCAATTACTTCAAAGAATTGAAGTCCTTCGACTCTGCGCACTCCCTACAGCAGTAGTCCTTCAACAATTTCTCAGGTTCAAAAACTCTAAGACTTTACTTGACCTGTTCACACCTTGCACATCTCCTGTGCTCAACTTGCACTTCTACAAGAATGAGAACAATTGTTATCCCTCCTGAGCTTTAAGAGATGAACTCTGACTTCTGTCAATGCACTCCTTGCAGACAAACTTCACTGCACTCCTTGCAAGAATTTTACTCACTCAGGAAGAGAAACAATTGAAACTCATTCCTTACTCTCTCTCAGACTTCAAACACAAAGCATGAAATCATATACATAGCATATAAATAAAATGTATAACATAAATTAAACATCCATGAGCATAACATTCAACATGCATACACAGAGAACAAATACGACACCATGAATTTGAATCGAAGCTCTTTCTATTAATTCAAATCTCTGTACATGGGTGTTTTCAACTATAGTTCTCTACTCTCTTTTCTATGCTCTATGCTCTATCTTGACAATCATCTTACAACTATACAATGAGGGTGTCTATATCCTGTTTCCCTCTTGCGCTCTAAAACTGTCTAATCTATAATTAAATTATATCTACCTACATTCATTACACATAAAGGATCCTATCTACTATGGATGAGAGCGGATCTCTCAAGGTTCTTTTACAATAATACAATCATGCCTCCACTTAATGACTTCATTAATATTTCAAAACATTTTCAAAAAATGTGCTCGGTGCTTTTCCAGCTGTCTCTTATCTCCGTGTTGTCTCGCTGCTGGCTATGCTTGCACGCCCTTGCGATGCTCCTGCATCATATCTTCATCTCACCTAGCTCTCTGTCTATGCCTTTCATTTTGGTGAAGGTCATTGGGAACAGTTCAATGTACTCGTACAATAACTCTGTTATCCTCTCCACTGTTTGTTCATCCCAATAGTCTCCAATGTTGGCCATTTTGGGATTATCAATTGTCCCAATGTTGAATTTCTTCACCTTGATTGGCGCAACAAAAAATTTTGATTCCAGAGATGGACCTTCCACTTCTCTTTCACCTTCAACCTCTATAATATGGATGTTGTGTGGGTCATCTTCATCTAGTGATTTTTCTTCCACATGATAGCATGACAATATTTCCTTAACTGTTTGTTTGTTCTACTGTTGATACTCTGTTATAATCTTAATCTTTGGTTCATCAACAAATATCGCTCCACTTATCCATTTGAGTGCTAAATCCATGTTGGGGTTCTCATGTTTAAATGAGAAAGTGACTATAAAATTTTGTTGTAATGTTATCCATTCTATAGTGCCTCTGTGCAGTTCCTAGCCTACACACTATTTTGCTGGAATTCCTTCCAATGTGTAGATGAAGTGATGAGGTCATTCCTCTAGTGGTGTCATCCTCCATAGTGTTCTTCATTTCTCCAAGTGTTCTTATGGCATCCCCTATCCATCATATCTCTGCATCTCATTGCTTGTTGGCTCTACGGCGAATCTAATGCGCAGTAATCACTTACATTAGTACCAGTCCTTAATTGTTTCTTTGTGCACACCCCACCATATTGCAGGTGTAGACTTAAGTGAGATATCTAGGGCTAAGAGCCTATTATTATATTATACTTCCTCCTCATATTTTGTCAATAACTCTTCTAAGTCATTCACCCCATGAAAACTAGGAGGTTCTCTTATCTCTATACCCACCCATCTTACTGCATGGTCTATTCTTATGTACCTTCTTGTAGATACCTCATGTAGGTGTTGTTTCCAATTTTCCAGTCTTGTATCTGAATCAAAAGCACATGAGGTGATACTTTTCCAGCTGAGTACCACATCTGTAGTTGGATTAATGTAATCTTCTATACACGCAGTGGTTTTGTACAGCTGGTTGATTTCTTCTAAATCCAGACAGGTCGGTTCCACAAATATGTCAGCTTCGGATGGGTCCAAGGGTGAAATGACCTGGTATTCCCCTAACTCAAATGTCATTTTCCTTGTATTCATATTAATTATGGACTGATTATCAAATTCCCAATCCAGTCCAAGAAATGAGGGATATGGTTTTGTGCCATCTATTATTTCAATGGCTTCAAAGTCTGCCTTAGTGCGCACTCCATCCAAATCTACTGTCACTCCTTCCAGCCTCCCAATTGGAAGAACTTTGTCCTGGTTTGCTAACTTCAGTTGAACTAGTGAGTAGCCTAATGTTGGATCTCCCATGCATTTCCATGTATTCTTTGGTGAGACATTTAGTTCATATCCTAGGTCCAATATAACATCTCCCATGTTGAAATCATCAATATTGGCATTCAATCTAAATTCTTTGTTTGTCCTCCTTCTTGCATGGAGGTGATTGATTGTTCTATGTTCTAATTTCCCCTCAGTTTTTGTGTTACATCTATCTAGCAGATTTTGTAAGATTGTCACATATGATGGATCTTTGAATAAATGAACAGAAGATTGTAGAAAAACCTGAATATTATCTTTGAATAACTAAACACAAGATTGCAAAAAAGTTTGGATATTACTTACTTGGTCTCCAGGGTGTACTTCACTGGTGTGGTCCATTGCTGACGACATTTCATATGTGGGGATGTCTTGACTATGATGTGTGGTATATGTAGATGAAACATTTTTCTTGATAAAATCTTGTCTTTCCTCCTTGAAGGTTTCCTTATCCTTTCCTGCATCAAACTTCTTTGGTGGGTTAGTATTCTTCTTCACCACTGGTGTTGTACTGGATCTTATTTGACTACGTCATCTCCTGTTTTAGCACCTCCATGCATCACTATGTTGATATTCCTACCATTCTCTATGGATTCTGCAAAGATCCAATGTACGTTCTGATTATTCTAATTTCTCTTTTCCTGTATCTTCCCCAACAGTGTTGTACAATCCTCTATATCGTGATTTGTTGCACGATAATACATGCATGTCACAGGTGGAAGTGGACATTCCCTTGAATATTTCCCTATATGTTGGTATTTATGGCACACTACTGGACCTCTTCCTCATATAAATGCTCCTCTGCCTCATCCTCCACCTCTATATCTAGTGTGATATCCACACGGTGTATTATACTGGGGTACCTGATTGTACTGCATAGGGTTATACTGTGGTTTTGCAGTGTTGTACTACGATTGCGCATTGTTATATTGTTGCAGAATAATGTTATAATGAGGTGATACATGATTAAAATGAGGTGTATCTTGTCCTATCATCATTTCTTCCTACACCCTATAGGTATCTAAAGTTTGTTCCCTCATTAGATCCATTGTTCTTAAGTCTTTGTCATTGTTCCCTACTGACTTGCAAAAAGTAAAATATGGATCCTTTGGTACTGTCTGGTACTTCTACATCATAGGAAAATGATATGGATCATGCCCATGTGTTTTACAAATCTCACACCATGGTCCTCCTGGTGGAAAAGGGTTTGGTATCCATGTTTCAATGTACTACACGAACGTTGGGAATTCATTCTTGTGGTGTCCTTCTATCCTGCATGTGGTACACCAAACAAATTCTCTTTTCTATTTTCCCCTATTCTAGTTTAGTTTAAATGAGAGGTTATTTAGATCCTCCTTTAGTTCATCTATGTATGGATTTGTCTTATGATACTGGTTTTATTCCAATTGTAAGGATGCCTATAGAGCCTCTACTTGAGTTTGGAATTTCTTTTGTGTGAGTGGGTATTTTAGATGTGGTAATAGATAATTCACAAACAAATTCCTATGCTTCATGTCAGTCATGGCATACCTCAATTTCCCTTTTAAACATTTGAATCTCTGGTCAATTTCCCAGATAGATTCTCCTAGTTTATGTCTAATCTAGTCAATTTCCCAGATAGATTCTCTTAGTTTATGTCTGATCTCTATCATCTCATTCATGTATTGATCCTCTGAGATGGGCTTCTTGAAATCATTTATCAATAGTTTTCTTACCTATACCAACGTCCTTGTTGTTCCTGGTGGACTATTTACATCTAGACTCATGTACCAATCTAGTGCACGATCTCTTAGTGTGATGGCTAACTACGCCAACTTTGTGTCCTCGTCTATGATATGATTTTCTTCCCAGATCTTTGCACAAATAAACATATGTTTTTTAGGGTCTTCTGCTGCCTCACCCATAAATTATGGTAACCTAATGGTAGGATCATGTCCTGCCATTGAAAACTGCGTTGGATTGCTACCTCTGCACGGTGTATATCCTTGACTGATGGTTCCCCGACTGGCTTCATGATTTGATGCATTATGATTGGATCATTTTCATGTCGGTCTTTTGCCACTAAAATACAGTTGTCTGTATACTGGTGTTATTTTTGGTGTACTAGTTTTACATGGGGTTATGGGTTTCACACTAACATTTACATGGATTGGATTTATACCTTTTGTTCCCTCCCTTTGACCACTTGTCTACCTTTCATAGGTTGCGCACAAGATTTCCTCAATTTTCTCCATATCCTAGAGATCCTTTACCTCTTATTCATCACTTGCCAAGCCCTCTCTCTTTTCTATGGCTCTCTTCTTATTATTCATCTTATATTGGTAGGGTACTCCACTGCGCATTTTTCGAGTCATTGCCATGATATTCTTGATCTGATATTCTTCCATCATGATTGGGTCCAAGTCCTTCTCCTTCTTTTCTGTATTGATCTCTTCCTCGATTCCTCCACCTCTTATTAGTGCTTCCCCCCTTCCCCCATGCACACAGGAAAGTTTAGTTGTTTGAATCCATAGTCATTACACCTTTGTTATACAGTAAAATATTTATGGAAGCATACAACGATCAAATATACCTTCTTTGTGGTCTTCTTAGAAAATATTTCTCTTTTGCGCTTTAAGACTTAGTAGTGTCTACTGCAAATTCTATGATAAATCCTGCAAAAATATTGTCTAACCAGAAATCCACCACACGCGTGAATTTGTTATCAACTTCTTGTAACTGCATGATTTCCACATGATTCCACTCTAACTGTATGATCTGATTTGTTGCGTGGTTGTATTTCAACCTCAATATCCACTCATGTGACACATGTGGAAAATCACAGAAAAATAGTTCATGCAAGTCACTAAATACGTACTTGTCCAGGTATTTGTGTGGTGTTATTTTAGGGTTTTTGTTGTCTTTCTGCATAAACTTCAACTCCTTTGTCTTCAACCATATTTCAATATCTGCCTTCATTGGATTCCACGGTCTGAAAATTCATTTTTATAGATTCATTCTCTTCACAATTCTTTCATGGATCCCACTCACTCAATCCCATGCAGTTCTAGCCAAAAATGAAACTATTTGTTGGCTACTACTCTCTAGCTACTTCTTAGGTTGACCGAGGTTCAGATCTAAACAAGCTTCCAAAAAAGCCTTATAAAACTATCGCCCCCCCTGGTAAACTAGAAGGAAACACAACACAAAGAGGGTGTTGTGACGTCTCACTCAAGATAGTTCTATGGGTGGCTGCAATACTCAGGTGCTTGCAACCTAGGAATGAGTGGGAATATGGGATTGTACTTTATAATATTTATTTAGTTATCTATTTACCATCTATATTAAACACTTTGTCATTCTTCATTCATGCATGAAAATCACCAGATCTAACTATATCATCAATAAAATCATCTAATATTTAGCCATTGACAAAAAATACATGAACAATAAACATTTCACATAACACATGATCTACTATGGTTCACCCCCTCCTGGGATACGTCCAAGAAGATTTGTCTACTTTTATTTTTTATTATAATTTCTCCAAATTCATGGCGCTACGCGCATTACAATCTCTGATCTTACAATCTCAATGGGCCCAATGATCCGGATCCCTATGAGGCTTACTAGAT
>ML779655.1:416263-429116 GCA_009831015.1 Picea engelmannii
CCATGTATGTGATCAAGGAATCATACAATAAAACACAACAAGCTTTATAGGAAAGAATCATATTACTGTATCATATTAAATGTGAAAGAGAGATTACAACCATTGCCTTGATGTCGTAAGGTCCCTTCCAACTGTCCTTCATTGCCCACACACTTTGAATCCAAGAATTCTGAGACCATAGATCTGATAGCTGATCACAATCTATCTTGACAAAGAAAACCACAAGCTCAAGCTCACCAAAGCTCACCAAAAGCTATGAACCCCTTCTCCATGAGAACTCTTCTCCTTTTATAAGCTGAAGAAGATAGGATGAGGAGGTTAGGATGATCCCACTAAATCATGAAAGCGAGTAAGATCCAAACCGTTCAGATGCCACCTCACCCAAGAAGCTTCTCCTTCTAGAAAATTCGAGAAACCGTACGTTTTTCCCACGCGCTGGAATTTYCGCACCCTAGCTATATAGCAACCTGAGGAAAGTCCGCACCCTAGCTATATAGCAACCTGCGGGAATTTGTCATTTCCGCACCCTGCCTATATAGCAACCTGTGGAAATTTCTCTTTATAAGGTTTTTACATAGGAAGATGCAACTTCTTTTCTCAGGAAAAGTTCTTCTTCCTTCTCTCTTCAGGAACTCAGGCCACTGTGACCCCTCTAAAGGCAATAGATAGGTTTACATCATTAACGATCATAGGGATGACGAAAATAATGTGTAACAGACCTAGTCCTCCTAGGTACTTATTTATACTTATTCTTGGATTATCAACCATTACAATATATTACAAGAACCCTAACCATGGCATGGTTAGGTATTCTTTCATGCATGCCTTGCATGCTTTCCTCCTTTCCGTGCGTCTTTACCTTGTACATGTTTCTTTTCCTGCCAGCTGTATTTCTCCCACTTCATGTTTTTCTTTCCAAAAATTACATTTTCCCCAAAATGGCCCTATGCCCAACAGGCCCCCAATAATGAACCTTCCAGATGCTTCGCCCATGGATCACCCAAGAAAGTAATAAAATGCTATCTTTGAATAAAATGGGACCCTTAATATAACAAATAAATTCTTAAAAGGTAGATTTAAGGATAGGAAGTCTCATCACAAGACAACCTATCACATCCATGTATATCTAGTGGTATGACATTTTCATTATCTGGTCACTAAGCCAACATAGTGACTCTCAGTTGCATGGCTGAGAGAAAGGGAGTCGCATCATGAGCCAACCTTCTCATTTCCATTTGGTATTTGTTAGTGACATTTCCACCATCTGGTCACCATGCCAGGGCAGTGACCTTCAACCTCTCCTTGTGCTAAATGAAATATTAAGAAAGAAAGATAAAAGGAAAATACTGGGCTTGGAAAAAGTGCATTGTCGATGAAGGTACCACACTCTCTACAAAGACACCCATGAAAGCGACACTATGAACCGTAGTATGTCATGAGCCCTATGCCCATTGAGCCTTGAACCCATCCAACTCATACACTTTACATGGCTTAGAGAGGGACCTCCTCGAGGCTCTCCTTGACCTAGGGAAATATCTACCCAATAGGACACCTCATCAACCCTCCCATACTTAAGCTTGACAAGTGACATAGTGTCTTTGAGATGTTAATTGTTTGATATCGTAATATTTGATGTAGATTCTAAGTTGGATTTCTTATTGACTAGATCCACTTATAATGATGTTATGACTTGAGATCCTTGGAGGGCGTGTTCATTTGTCTTTGCAGGACCTATCTGGTGGATAGTTTTGGGAGACAAATCCTAGCTTGGGCTTCCATGGGGATAAAATACCATAGATTGGATGTTAGGGCCCCGCATGCTAGATGAGAAAAATATGACTTGGAGGCCATTGATGATGACTTGGATGACCTAACCCACCCATTGCTTGCTAAACGATTTTCCTAGAAGGGGAAAAACGTCCCATTTTCTTGCATGATGTCATGGTATTGGGTGTTTGGGCTCTATGGTCAGGTGCCAGTCACTTGCACTTGGACATTTTGAAGAGAAGAGGCTTTTCACCAAGAAGAGATCATCTAGATGCTTGACACATGGCCTTGGGAGGCCCTTCCATCTTTCTCCAACACCAATGAGCTTCTCAAAGTGGCAAAACGTCCCCTAAAGGGGTGACGTCATCCTTAATTAGGGTTTAATTTGTGTAAAAGATGAAATTTAAAGTGAATTTTTTAATATCATTGTGTTAAGGGGGAAAGATTAGGGTTGTTGACCCCTAATCTTTTTTTTTATTCTTTACTTTGTGGACAAGCCATGTTGGCTAATTTTTGTATAAATAGAGATCATAAAATGTCAAATTAAATCATACCTTTCCTCTCACAAGAGGTATTGGTATGACATTTTCACCCCCCTTAGCTATTTAGCTCTTGTGCACATGTGTATGGCTAAAATTTTGAATGTTTAATGGAAGACATGATACGCTAGCCTTGGAAGGTTATTTTCTAACTCTTGCGGTGGATTATCTTAACATCTCTCTTGATTTTGGTATGGTTTTTACTCTCTTGCTATCATTTTATTCAAGTCAAGTATTGTTGTGCTAGGAGATAGGTGGGAAGTATAAGGGAATACACCCCCACCATATTCTTCACCATTTTTGCTTCATTTTGTTGCTTCATCTCATTAACAAGGGTTTTTTTAAGAGAAGTATAAGGGCATACACCCTCTTAGCTTAAGCCCTAGCTTAGAGAATCTTGCCTTGGGAAGTAAAAGGGATTACACCTCGAAAGAGGTAGTTTCTCTAAGCTCCTTGAAACTCCATTAACCCAATAGCAAAGGCACTAGTCATATTTTTATTGCATTGAAGATGTTGTAACCTAGGTCTTCACCCTTGCCTCTCCTCTCTCTTTTCCCTATGCCTTCATCAACTTTTCCTCTTCGGGTTGGTTAAGTCAGTTTCCCATTTTTGAGCGACTTGGTTCTTATTCGTTTCTTTCCTGTTTGAGTCTTTGCACATTTTTGTTTATATTTTTCCTAGAGGGTAAAATCCATATCATATTTGGTTCATAATTCTTGTCATCTTGTTTTCCATTGATTGAGTTCACAACAGGTTGACCAAGCATTTTTATATGCACAAGAAACACCCATGGACAAACGCATCAATCTAGAGCGGTCAATTTCAGGGTCATATTGAGGGAACAGACAGGTTAAATTTCGACGGTGGAGATCCATTAGGTCAATCATATCGATGGTTTTCACGTATTCGTAGCGTCAAAATCATGTGAGTTTTAACATCAAGAATTACCCGAAGTCCCAAAGAGCCGAAGATTCGAAGAGTTGGAGCACGTGGCACTCATTAGTCATGACACGTGGCACTCATTGTAGGACATTTGGTTGTGTCATTATCCCATTTCCACATGACACGTGTCACCCTTCTCTCCATGACACATCATCAACCATGAAATCATATGACATCTAGCCTGCCACATCACTCTAGGCCCCTACCACTCCGAGATATTTCCAAGCACAACATTTGAAACTACCGATGCCAGAACTTGCAAAGTGAATCTAGACCGTCCACCAGCAAGGACACATGGAGGAGGATCATTTACTTCGACAATTTTCCTCCAAGATATTTCCAAGCACAACAATCAAAACTCCCAAAGCCTGAACTCCCAAAGAAAATATGGAACGTCCGCCACCAAGGACACGTGGAGGTAGATCATTCACTTCGGTGATTTTCCTCCTGTATATTTCCAAGCACAACATTCAAAAACTCCAGAAGCCCAAACTCTCAAAGTGAGTCTGGACTTGTGATCTCAAATCAAACAACACCATTGATCCTTTCAACAAGTAAGGAAGTAATATTACTTGGATCATAGATTGCGACAAAATCGATGGCCACAGTTCATTGTGGGGACGTAAACTACTCGGACGTTAATTTTCTAGAGTGGTCCCACAATTGGAACTGTTGACACTCGGAACTGAATTTGGGTTGCATGCAAATCAATCTCGAGGCAACATCGAACCACTTTGGATTGGAAGCTTCCCCTCCCAACCCGAGAGGGATCTCTCGGATAACGTCACAATATGATCTTCAGTAAACATAAAATGGTGGGCAGATTTATTTGTAAATGATAGTTTTGGATTTTTAAAGTTTGGGGGTTGGACCAGGGAAACAGTCCATTGGGCATGGAGTCAAGTGAAAACCAAAGAAGGGAGATAATAGCAGTGATTGTATAACTTGCGGAAAATGAGGCAAAGTAAGTCTATCTTTCAGTGATTGATAATCATGATGTAGTAGCAGAAAAAGAAAAGGAAAGGCCATCACAGTGAAAGCATCTATCAAGGATGAATTTTCACTACAACTTTAGAGGAAAAAGATAGAAGGCTGATAACTAGATGCAGAGTGCTTATCTTGAGCGAATTCTGACCAGTCACCATATAAATGCAACACATATATATCAACTGTGTGTAAGGAGAATATAAAATGAATTCCAAACAAATTTTAACTCAGCTAAAAGAGGAAGAGATAAACAATATGATAATGACAACAGGGAGAACATACTGAAAGAATCGACCGTGATGAATCTCACAACATCAAGTGAAAACGTCGTCTGTATTAATCCATTCCGGGTTTACAAAATAATTCGGCTTACAAAAGGAACCCCTCTTCAAAAGAGTTTTTTTCCCCAGCTCCCCCTTCGAATCTGTTACATCCCTGTGTCTATAAAAGAAATAATATAAAATAAATCTCTTTGTGTTTCAGGAAATATGAAACAGTTTGCCTTCTCAGAAATCTGCGACTGCCAGATGCTCTGCCAGCTTCTTTAAACCGTTACTCATCATTTTGACAAGTGGGGTATGGATGATCCCTTTGCTACGTGGATGTCTTTTCTGCGTGGTTGCGTTGGTTAAATTCACAGCGAAAGATAACTGATAATGCTTTCGAATGTGGTACATTGCAAATCCACACAGACAGCAAAAGTATTCTTCCGCCAACATATTATGCACATGGTGAGAAAGAATGAAAACTGATCTAGCTAGTTTACTATCATGAGTATATGAAGCAGTACAGAGCTAGTAATTTACTTCATCAACGAACCAATCAATCAGATCTTTGATGTAAGTTGTGGGTTCAGAGTGCGCATAGTCGTTGCGCTCATCGGAGAAGCGGTCATTGTTGTCAGGGCCACCAACAACAACACCAACCAAAATGTTTGGGTTCAGACCCTTGCTGTAGAACGACCTGAAGCCATTGTTGCAGGAAATAGACTGTGGATGGCTGTATATTGAAGGAAATGATGAGCCTTGGTGATGTATGCACTCTAGAAACTTGGTACCATAGCCCACCATGTATGACATTCCCAGCAAGTTGTCTCCCAGTATGTAGTCCACCTATTTTTTCGCAAGAGTATGTATTCGGGTCGGAGTGACTATAATGTTCCCGCATCTCACTACTTGGAGGGAAACACTCAAGTATTTTGCATAAGAAGAAAAGTTGAGGATGTTACATATTGCAAATTACTATCACTCATTTCGAAGAGTAGTCCACCTGGTGTGTACTGCACCTGAGAAGATGGTGTTCCAGGAAAGAGAGAGCAAATGAATTTGTCAGCGTGGCCTCTGTATTCGTCAAGGGACTTGGAATATTATAGTAGAAATTCCTTAGCCAAAAGAACTCTGGTTCCTGCATGCTTCTCGTCCCAGCTGAATATATTTACGCTATCGTCGGCTCCAAGAGTCCATCCATTTGATTGAATGTAGGTGAGATATGATACGTTCCTTGAGGCCCTTTGCAACCATGTTGCTCCCCACAGTAACTCGTCATGATATCCCGAGTATGAGAAATAGAATGGACAAACTTTTGATTGGAGAGAGTCACTGTAAGAACCTCTGTATTTATCCGTAAAATCAAACATCTGCATTGCAGTTTGAAGGGGGAGCTCAGAATAAGTATGGTCCGTTGCATGAAAAACCATGGAGGTGGCTGCAAGCGCTGCAGCAGTTTCTGCAGCAATGTCTGATCCAGGATCTTCACCGTCTATTTTATAGACATTGCGAGGTGTGTCCATGTCTTTGGGCCTCTCCCAGCACTTGTGATCCATGTTTGGATTGCCTACCTGCACGTACAGAACACCGGGATGTGAAACGGCCTTAAGGAGATAATCTCCAGCCCAACGGATGGCAGTATTTGCGTGGTCGAGGTCATCTCCCATGAACTCTTCGAACTCCAAAACGCTCCATGATAGCATGGTGGTTGTGAAAGCCATGGGAAAACTGAACTTCACATTGTCTCCTGCGTCGTAATATCCTCTCGTCAAATCCACGTATTCTGCAGCTCCATCCGAAAGGGCGGAATCTCCATGCCATCTCATCCTCTGGTTGAGTGGAAGCTTGCCAGATCTCTAACCTTTGAAGAAGAGAATAGATTTGGTGAGAGCATCTCTATAGTTATGAGACAGAGAGGACGCATGTCCGCCATAATATGCATAAATATTATTCAAGTGAGCGACTTCTACCCTCGCCATTGCCATCTATTGAACCATATGATCAACAGATTTTAAGCTGGTATCTGACGCAATACTTTCAATTCCCTAAAAGAAAATCTGAGCAATATTTCTAAAGGAACAACCTGTAGTAATCATTGTTGTAAGGGAATTCGAAAGATCATTTTTAAGACAAATTGGATTTTCTGTATCACCAACACTTGATGTGCATTCTGGCCCAAGTCTTTCTTTATATGCATGTAGTGGGCTGACAAAATTTTATATAAGAAACCAAGCTGTTGCTTGTCAGAAGCATCCAGTGCAGTGTACACAGTGAAGGAAAGGACCTTTAAAACCTCTCCCACATGCTCCAAAAGTTCATTTTAAACAACACACTATAAACTTGTATTTTGAATTGTATTGCAAAAGTTAGTAGAATACGATGCAACCCCCTACACCAGGAGTATGGGGTTTACTCTGTGTAGATTTCCACGGACAAAACAACAAACTTCTCTGTAAACTTTTCAATCTTGGGAATCTATTGAACAATCTTCTGTCTCTTTGGAACAATTAACTACTCAATAGAAGCAGCTATCAACTCACTTTCAAGTGTGAGGTCACCTTCTTGCAATCGATTCTTCATATTTCCAAGTTGTATCAGAGAGTGGAGGTTCGTTGTTGCATGGAGGTATTGCAGACATTGTGGATAGTCACATCCCTACTATTCTGGAGAGGAAAATCTTGGGCAGCTAAACCTTGAATTGACAGAGCGACTGTCTCGACACTATTCTGACATTGAATGTTATAAGCTTTGTTGGATACTGTTGTCAAATTTGGGCGAAAGTGCCTAAGTAAGTTCAGAAATTTTCAATATCTGTTACAACATAGGCTCCATCTAGGGATGGTACTTTTCCATAAAGTGCTAAGAACAGTAGACCAGGTGCCTTCATCCATTGGGCAACCTAACGTGAAAGCTATAATTCTGAGTTCTCCTGCTAGTGAAATCACCATCGAAAACTTTTAATGCAGTCGCCAGAGCATGTGCAACCAATATTTGCCTATGACCGGTTGCTCAACCAGGCCTTAGGACTAGGGAAATATCATTCTCCCATGGATAGATATCAACTTCGATTCCCTGGCAACGACGCCAAAATTTTGACACTCAGAACTAAATTTGGGTTGCATGCAAATCAATCCCAAGGCAACCTCGAACCACTTTGGATTGGAAGCTGCCCCTCCCAACCCGAGAGGGATCTCTTGGATAACATCACAATATGATCTTCAGTAAACGTAAAATGGTGGGCAGATTTATGGGTAAATGATAGTTTTGGATTTTTAAAGTTTGGGGGTTGGACCAGGGAAACAGTCCATTGGGCATGGAGTCAAGTGAAAACCAAAGAAGAGAGATAATAGCAGTGATCGTATAACTTGCGGAAAATGAGGCAAAGTAAGTCTATCTTTCAGCGATTGATAATCATGATGTAGTAGCAGAAAAAGAAAAGGAAAGGCCATCACAGTGAAATCATCTATCAAGGATGAATTTTCACTACAACTTTAGAGGAAAAAGACAGAAGGCTGATAACTAGATGCAGAGCACTTATCTTGAGCGAATTCTGACCAGTCACGATATAAACGCAACACATATATATCAACTGTGTGTAAGGAGCATATAAAATGAATTCCAAACAAATTTTAACTCAGCTGAAAGTGGAAGAGATAAACAATATGATACTGACAACAGGGAGAACATACTTAAATAATCAACCGTGATGAATCTCACAACAGGGAGAACATACTTAAATAATCGACCGTGATGAATCTCACAACATCAAGTGAAAATGTCGTCTGTATTAATCCATTCCAGGTTTACAAAATAATTTAGCTTACAAAATGAACCCCTCTTCAAAAGAGGTTTTTTCCCCAGCTCCCCCTTCGAATCTGTTACATCCCTCCGTCTTTAAAAGAAATAATCTAAAATAAATCTCTTTTTGTTTCGGGAAATATGAAACGGTTTTCCTTCTCGGAACTCTCCGACTGCCAAATGCTCTGCCAGCTTCTTTAAACCGTTACTAATCATTTTGACAAGTGGGGTATGGATGATCCATTTGATGCATGGATGTCTTTTCTGTGTGGTTGCGTTGATTAAATTCACAGCAAAAGATAGCCGATAACACTTTCGAATGTGGTACAATGCAAATCCACACAGACAGCAAAAGTATTCTTTTACCGGCATATTATGCACATGGTGAGAAAGAATGAAAACTGATCTAGCTAGGTTACTATCATGAGTATATGAAGCAGTACAGAGCTGGTACTTTACTTCATCAACGAACCAATCAATCGGAGCTTTGATGTAAGTTGTGGGTTCAGAGTGCGCATAGTCGTTGCGCTCATCGGAGAAGCGGTCATTGTTGTCAGGGCCACCAACAATAGCACCAACCAAAATGTTTGGGTTCGGACCCTTGCTGTAGAACGACCGGAAGCCATCGTTGCAGGCAATAGTCTGTGGATGGCTGTATATTGAAGGCAACGACAACCCTCGATGATGTATGCGCTCTGGAAACTTGGCACAGTAGCCCACCATGTATGACATTCCCAGAGAGTTGTCTCCCAGTATGTAGTCCACCTATCTTTTCGCAAGAGTATGTATTCGGGTCGGAGTGACTATAATGTTCCTACATCTCACTACTTGGTGGGAAACGCTCAAGTATTTTGCATAAGCAGAAAAGTTGAGGACGTTACATATTGCAAATTACTATCACTCATTTCGATGAGCAGTCCACCTGGTGTGTACTGCGCCTGAGAAGATGGTGTTCCGGGCAAGAGAGAACAAATGAAGTTGTCAGCGTGGCCTCTGTATTTGTCAAGGGACTTGGAATATTCCAGTATAACTTCCTTAGCCAAAAGAACTCTGGTTCCTTAGCCAAAAGAACTCATGATATCCTGAGTATGAGCAATAGAATGGACAAACTTCTAACTGGAGAGAGTCACTATAAGCGCCTCTGTATTTATCCGCAAAATCAAACATCTGCATTGCATTTTGAAGGAGGAGCTCAGAACAAGTACTGTCCGTTGCACGAAAAAC
Source organism: Picea engelmannii (assembly GCA_009831015.1). Classification (NCBI taxonomy): domain Eukaryota; kingdom Viridiplantae; phylum Streptophyta; class Pinopsida; order Pinales; family Pinaceae; genus Picea; species Picea engelmannii. Next base: position 425,787 of record ML779655.1, read on the forward strand.
CATGGAGGCGGCTGTAAGCGCTGCAGCAGTTTCTGCGGCAATGTCTGATCCAGGATGTTCACCGTCTATTTTATAGACATTTCGAGGTGTGTCCATGTCTTCGGGCCTCTCCCAACACTTGTGATCCATGTTCGGATCGCCTACCTGCACATACAGAACACCGGGATGTGCAGCGGCCTTAAGGAGATAATCTACAGCCCAATGGATGGCAGTATTTGTGTGGTCGAGGTCATCTCCCATGAATTCTCTGAACTCTGGAATGCTCCATGACAGCATGGTGGTCGTGAAAGCCATGGGAAAACCGAAATTCACATTGTCTCCTGCGTCGTAATATCCTCCCGTCAAATCCACGTATTTTGCAGCTCCATCCGAAAGGGCGAAATATCCACACCATCTCATCCTCTAGTTGAGTGGAAGCTTGCCAGATCTCTGACCTTCGAAGAAGAGAATAGATTTGGTGAGAGCATCTCTATAGTTATGAGACAGAGAGGACACACGTCCGCCATAATATGCATAAATATTATTCAAGTGAGTAGCTTCTACCCTCGCCATTGCCATCTGTTGAACCATATGATCAGCAGATTTTAAGATGGTATCTGACGCAATACTTTCTATTCTCTGAAAGAAAATCTGAGCAATATTTCTAAAGGAACAACCTACAGCAATCATTGTTGTAAGGGAATTCAAAAGCTCATTTTTAAGACAAATTGGATTTTATGTATCACCAACACTTGATGTGCATTCTGGCCCAAGTCTTTCTTTATATGCATGTAGTGGGCTGACAAAATTTTATATAAGAAACCAAGCCGTTGCTTGTCAGAAGCATCCAGTGCAGTGTACACATTGAAGGAAAGGACCTTTAAAGCCTCTCTCGCATGCTCCAAAAGTTCATTTTAAACGGCACACTATAAACTTGTATTTTGAATTGTATTGCAAAAGTCAATAGAATATGATGCAACCCCCTGCACCAGGAGTATGGGGTTTTCTCTGTGTAGATTTCCACGAACAAAACAACAAACTTATCTGCAAAATTTTCAATCTTGGGAAGCTATTGAACAATCTTCCATCTCTTTGGAACAATTAACTACTCAATAGAAGCAGCTATCAACTCACTTTCAAGTGTGAGGTCACCTTCTTGCAACCGGTTCTTCATATTTCCAAGTTGTATCAGAGAGTGGAGGTTTGTTGTTGCATGGAGGTATTACAGACATTGTGGATAGTCACATCCATGCTATTCTGGAGAGGAGAATCTGTTAATATTATGGTAGTTGCGGGAGGTATTTACCCCACGTGTGAACCTGACGAGAATAGAAGATTCCAGGAAGCAAGAGAAACCCTAATGGGTTGGATAATAACCCTAGAAGGCTTGTCGGCTCAAGAAGATAATTTATATTAGGCTATTATCCTCTAAGAGAAGAAGTCGGGCAAAAATTATAATAATATACTGAACAGACACTTATCCAGAAGGAGAAGTCGGCCCCAGCAAAACTGGCAGAACCACTATAACTATAGGGTGCCAGTTCTCATTTGTCACATCTCAGAATTGTAGTTCTGCAGTTTGGTGCGCACTGCAGTTGCAGTCTTGTGCGCAGGTTTGGAGGAAGAGCTGGTGCAGTTGCAACAACAGCAAGATCTTAGTTTTGGATTGACTATCTCTTAGCTAGGGTTTGGACTATCTGATCAGCTTTTTCTGATGCGCTATCCTTGGGGAAAGGTGTGCTAGTCCTTGTTTGGATATCTAGCCTAGGGTTTGCTTCTGGAGTAATTCTCAGTCAAGGTTAAGGTGCTTGGAGGGAGGCTTCGACCTATGGTTGGGTGACGAAGGTATCGTTAATGGTAAAACGAGCACACCATCTTCTATATTCTAACAGGTTATGGGCCCACACCCCTTCAGTCAGCCTAAAACACTGGAAGGAAACATAGCCGCTAGATATTGAGCTCGTTGATGTACTGCCTCTAGGGTTACTAGCATGAGCAATTTCCAAAAGCACTGCAACTAGGGTTACTAGTAGAAGTAGTTGTAGAAACCCTAAACCTCTTGTTGAGGCACCTTAAGTGATGATATTGACCTAATCTCCAGATATATCAGTGCGCCCTAGCCCAATGCATCTCCTGGCACTCTCAGAAGGCCAAGACGTGAAGTTTGAATTTTTGGTCAAATCTAGTGTTTGACCAAGTCAAGAAAGCCATGACGAATTCTATGAAGTTTGAGAACAAGCTAGATGGAACCTCTAACTTCAGAGCATGGAAGACAAGGATTGACCTCATCCTTGCTAAGAATAAAGTGCTAGATATTGTGAAAGGAAAGATCGTGAAGCCAGAAGGAGAAGAGAAGGAACTGCAAAACGTTGCAGCTATGGAGAAGTTCAAAGACGTTGACATCAATGCCATGAGTATCATAGTGGATTCCATAAAAGACCACTTGATACCCTACATCTCCCATCTTGACTCATCGAAGAAGATGTACGATGCCCTAACAAATCTCTTCTCAGTCAGAAACATTGGGCAAGTTATGAGTCTGAAGAATGAGCTCCATGAGATGAAGATGAACGATGATGACAGCATAACATCATACTTTGTAAGGATCTGCCAGCTAAGAGATCAATTACAAGCTATTGAAGAGATCACTTCAGAAAAGGAATTGGTGAACATAGTACTCAATGGTCTTCCCAAGACATGGGATGCATTTGTCGTAAGCATGAACACAAGGAAGGAGTACTCGGCATTTGAAGAACTTTGGACTTGTTGTGCTCAAGAAGAATCAAGGATCAATGCAAAAGAGAAACCTCAAAAGATGTACGATGATCAAGCCTTCACAGCAAGATTCAAGAACTTCGGGGACAAAAGAAAGTTTGATTCAAGAAGGAAGCCAAAACAAGGAAAAGAGATTTCAGAAATACAGTGCTTCAACTGTCAAAAGTACGGTCACTACAGGAATCAGTGTCCCGAGCTAAAGAAAAGGAAGGAGAAACATGAAGCATCGATTGCCAAAGAAAAGGAACCTGCAAAGAAGACTAAGCAGGATGGAAGAGACTTCTTCTACTAAAAGGTAGCAACACTCTTCTTATTTTCTTGTACATATCTTACTTACATCATCTTTGTACATATCTTGTATATCTATCTCTTGGAAGATAATGTGTTCCAAGAAGAACTATACCTATGGACGAACAACAAGATAAGAATGAACATCACTAGATATTACACATGAAAGAATGAAATATATCATGTGAAAGCTATTACAAGATAAGTCGAAATCAGAATCAATCCTGAAGAGACTTAGAAGTCAGACATCAAGAGAAATTGGAGAAAGACTTATGACGACAACTAAGA
>ML779655.1:453254-484452 GCA_009831015.1 Picea engelmannii
GGATTGGGTATTTTTAAGACTACAACCATACAAACAGATGTCCCTCAAGCAAGCCAAGAAGGATAATAAATTATCACCAAAGTACTATGGCCCTTATAACGTATTGCAAAAGATTGGTACTATGGCATACAAATTGGAGCTGCATGCATCTTCACGAGTACACCTAGTTTTCCATGTTTCATGCTTAAAAAAGGTTATAGGTGACAAGATCCCAGTTCAAACTATATTTCCAGAACTTGACGAGGAAGGAAAAATCATATTGGAGCCTGAAGCCATCACTGACACAAGAATTCGCCAACTGAGGAATAGATCCATTTCATAGTATCTCATTAAATGGAGGAAACTACCGACTGAAGATTCCACTTGGGAAGATGAGTCTTTTATACAGAAGCATCCAGAGTTACTCAAGCGTTRTGGACAACACTTGTCTCAAGGGGAGGGGCATGTTAAGCCCTAATATTGTCTTATTAACCCTTAGTTGGGGCATATTAGATTAGTAATGTTATTTTATTTATGTCGGCTTGCTCATTAACGCTTAATTGGGGCATATTAGATTAGTAATGTTATTTTATTTATGTCGGCTTTAGGCCATTAGTTGTAATCATACCTCCTAGTCTCCTATATATACCAAGGAGACATTTTGATTTTGAATCATCTTGTACTTGAACATTTAAGTGGGGTAAAAGGAGGTTTCCCCCTCGAAGAGGCTTATTATCTGAAATTCTCTCTTTTTCAAGGTGTTGAGTACTTTTCCTGAGGTTTTTCTATGCTATATTGATGTTTGGTTCTTAAAAAATTCTGAAGCCTATTACTAACATGTTAAAGAAACATGACGTGATAAAATTGTCCTTGGAGGAAACATCATCTTTCCAAACAATCAAGCAAGCTTTAGTTGAGACCCCTGTATTGGCCAACCCTGACTACACCAAAAATTTCTTCATCTTCTCCTTTGCTTCAGAGGAAATAATTTTTGTTGTACTGCTGCAGAAAAATGAAAAAGGGCATGAGAATCCCATACCCTTTTTCAACAGATCCCGCTAAGATGATGAGATAAAGTATGATATATTAGAGAAGCAGGCTTATTCACTAGTCAAATCACTCAAATCCTTCAGGGTGTATGTGGTACAGTCTAGCATAGCGACCTTTGTTCCTAGCAGCAATGTCAAAGAGATTCTGGTCTAGCCAGACAGTGAGGGAAAAAGAGGAAAATGGATTGTAAAACTGTTGGAGTATGACTTGCACATAAATCCCACCAAGTGGATCAAGGGGCAAGGACTGGCCAAATTTCTATCAGAGTAGAATTTTAAGGTTCTATAATTGCATCAAATATTCACCCAATCATATGCACCCATCATACAACCTAGACAAGACAACTTACATGTATTTGAAAACTACTCCTCTTCACCTTGGTATAAAAACGACATCTATTTTATACAAAATTTTGAATGTCCACCAGATGTGAATAAGACAAAAGCAATTTCTCTCAAATTGAAAGCCATCGAATTATGCATTTCAAACAAGGACCTATATTGGAGAGATCATGCTGGCATCCTATTAAAATTCCTTGATGAAATTGAAGCCAAACAAGTCACAACATAAATGCACAAAGGGGTATGTGGAGGACACCAACATTGGAAGGCCACGACTCTTAATATGCTAAGGGAAGGGTACTATTGGCCCACCCTTTTCTCTGATGTTTTTACCACTGTTAGAGCCTGCAATGAATGCCAAATGTTTGCAGGGAAACAAAGGTTACTATCACTTCCCCTAAAACCTATCAATTCCATTAGTATGTTTCAACAATGGGGGTTAGACTTCATAGGAGAAATAAATCCACCCTCTAGTGGACATCACAAGTGGATCCTCACTCCCACCGATTACTTCACCAAGTTGTGCCCACGAGGAATGCCACTGACAAGGTGATCTTCAATTTCCTGGAAACTAATATTTTTTCTAGATTTGGTTTCTCCAACAAGATTCTAATAGACAATGCCCAAGCATTCAAGTCCTAAGCTATGATTGACTTCTGTGGTATTCATAACATTTCCTTGACACATTCCACACCCTATTATCCTTATGGGAATGGTATGGAAAATTTATCAAATAAAATCTCATTAGGATTATTTATAATCTACTGACTGAAAACAATAAATCCCGAGACTCTAAACTCAAATATGCTTTATGGGCTGACATAATCAACAATAAGAAGTCTTTAGGAACCTCACCATTCCATCTTGTTTATGGAATAAACATTGTTTTTCCCACTTAGCTTGGTATACGAGTCCTAAAATTCTTGCAAGACAAGATTGAGGAACCAAATGACATCCAAAGGAGAATCTTCCATATTATAGAATTTCAACGAAGAAGAGAAGCACTAGATCAGAGGACATAAGCATACCAGAGAAAGATCAAATCAACCTTTGATAAGAAAACCAAGAAGGATATTTTTCAGAAAGGTGACCTAGTCTTGAGGTGTGATGCCCGAAGGGATGAAAAGTCCAAGCATGGTAAATTTGACAACCTCTGGTTTGGCCCTTTTAAGGTAGTTGAAGTTATGAACAAAAACACATTTATCCTACACAATCTAGACGATACATAGATCTTTGGAGGCCTAGTAAATGGGTGCTTCCTGAAACACTATTTTGTTTAAGGATGAGGGAAGGTTCCTCTTCTACCATAGATGCTTTCCTTTATTGTTTCTTTTGATTAGTTAGTTGTGTGTGAATAAAGACTCCATAGCCCAACAAGGCACTGGGGTGTAGTTTCAATTTTTCAATTCAATAAAATGCATAGATGAGGGGTAGTAGCATATTTTAGGATGGAAGACAGAAACAAAGATAAGAAATGGAAGGTAAGGGAAATTATTTAATCTCAAGGCACCAATCTACAGTTCTTAGCACCTCACAGGGACGATATATCCATACTTGGAGCCAATGTTGTAACCTAGGTCTGCACCCCTACCTCTCTTCTCTCTTTTCCCTATGCCTTCATCAATTTTTCCTCTTCGGCTTGGTTAAGTCGGTTTCTCATTTTTGAACAACTTGGTTCTTATTCGTTTCTTTCCTGTTTGAGTCTTTGCGCATTTTTGTTTCTATTTTTCCTAAAAGATAAAATACATGTCGTATTTGGTTCAAAATTCTTGTCATCACGTTTTCCATTGATTGAGCTCACAACAAGTCGACCAAAACTTTTTATATGCACAGGAAATGCCCATGGAAAAATGCAACAATCCAGAGCGGTCAATTTTGGGCTTAGATTGAGGGAACAGATAGGTTAACTTTCAATGGTGGTGATCCATTAGGCCAATCATATCAATGGTTTTTACATATTTGGAGAGTAGAAATCATGTGGGCTTTAACATAAAGGATTAATTGATGTCTCGAAGAGCCGAAAAGACAAAGAGCTGAAGAGCCGAAGTCTCGAAGAGCCAAAGAGCCGAAGAGCCAGAGCACATGGCACTCATCAGTCATGAAAGATGGCACTCATTCCATGTCATTTGTTTGTGTCATTCACCCATTTCCACACGATAAGTGTCACCCTTCTCTTCATGACACATCAGCAGTCGTGACATCATATGACATTTATCCTACCATGTCACTTTGGGTCCATACCACTCCAAGATATTTCTAAGAACAACATTCGAAACTCCCGAAGCCCTAACTTCCAAAGTGAATCTAGACCATCCGCCAACAAGGACACATGGAGGCAGATCATTCACTTCGGTGATTTTCCTCTAGGATATTTCCAAGCACAACATTTGAAACTCCCAAAGCCCAAACTCCTGAAGAAAATCTAGACCATCCACTAGGAAGGACACGTGGAGGTAGATCATTCACTTCGACGATTTTCCTCCGGGAGATTTGCAAGAAAAACATTTGAAACTACCAAAGCCCAAAATCCTGAAGAAAATATGGACCTTCTTCCAACAAGGACACATGGAGGCAAATCATTCACTTCAATGATTTTCCTCCGAGATATTTCCACGCACACCATTCAAAAACTCCCGAAGCCCAAACTCTCAAAGTGAATCTGGACTGTTGATCTCAAATCATCTAGCACCGTTGATCCTTGCTGTAGGTAAGGAAGGAATATTACATGGATCATAGATTGTGACACAATCAATGGCCACAATTCATTTCAGGGATGTAAACTTCCTGGATGTTAATTTTCTAGAGTGGTCTCGCAATTGGAACCATGGTATTGTTGGAAGGGTACATGGAAGCTTGTTGGGGATTGCGGGCCCAAAAGAGGTGTGGACCCAAACCACCCTCAACAACTTCCACAATCACATGATTAAATGACATCAAGTCACCACGTCACCTCCACATCAGCCCCACTCATTCCACTCACTACTCTCAAGCCTCTCACCACCCAACACTTGTCCTCCACTCACCTCCACGTAATACAAATCTGCTAATATCACCTATCACCTCCACACATCCTATATTCCTATTGGACACTCGCCTCTATGTCTTCCTATTCAAGACTATCTCATCACAAAGAAAGTGAGAAGAAGGGCCAGTTACAGTTGAGACAGAGTGCACTTAGCTTCTAAAATCACAGACACAGACATAGAGTTAAGTCTCAGTCCTAGTTTGATGCAAAATAGCTCCAGAACACTTCAACGAACTACCTCCTCCTCAAGCAAAGATCTTCTCATGCAGCCAATTGTCTCTAATGGCTTTGTTTTGTCACCCTGAGGCCTATTTTCTGCTAATTCAGTTACTCCAGTGCATGCATCAGTTCTATCTCAGAGACATTAATAGTTTTTAATTGATTAATTCCAACATTTTCTTAGATTAGATACAAGAGTGGTCTTTTGTGTATGATATGAAACACTCTTATTGATTAAGTCTAGTGTCAAAGTCAAGTTAATAATTTGTTTTACAAACAATCACCTAAAATTAGGTCTCAGTCCTGTAAGGACGAGAACCTCTACAACTCTGTTAAATAGGGGGTATTGGAATGTTTTGAAGGTCAAATCTTTTGGGAAAGGATAACACTACATCAGACTGGTTGGACCGATTCAGCACATGGATTAAATCTCTCTACCTGATGAACATAATTTTTATGACAGTTTTTGTGTCCAACTCTTCATGTGTTTTTATCTTATCTTGAATGCAATTTTTGATTTGTGCAAAGTACATGCCATTTCCTTTTAGCTATTGTGTAACTTGTTTTTATTGATATGCAACCTATGAAAACAACTAATGCTTGGTGAAGATTTGTTTTTATCACAACCTGAAGGAGTGATTTTGTCTTGATACACATTTAATGTCTTGAAATGATATTTTAAGTATTGAAGTTCTTGCAGTAGATTATTGATTGAGTAGTTTGTTGTTTCCCTTTGTTTTCTATTATTTCACTGATCCATCATTAGTGTACCAGAAGCCAAGGGGGACCCTCATCCATATCATTTTGTCAACCCAACCTTGCTGATGTCTTGATTTAATACCCCTCTAAACAACCAAAAAAAATTAAAGAATCAACCATTCTAAATTGATAGGTGGCCTAGATTTTCCCTTTAGCAGTCAGGTGCAGACCTTAGGACCAACAAGAGATATAAATGATTACATTGGGAAACATGAATTTCGGTCTTTTTACTTCTTGCAAAGGTGGATTGTTTTCCTTGTGCCTTGGGAACCTCACATCCATTAGGGCATCCTCGTCCAAGGGCTACTTATTTCTCATGTTATAAACTTGCATCTTCAGCCACTAGGGTTGCATAAACCCTAACATACTTTCTTGAACAACTCTCTTATCGACCATTAGTTTGGGCTGAAAGTTTGCATACATATTCTCCTAGTCCTATCACACTTTTTTGGAAAATTTTGAGGGATTTCTAGTGGCTGATTCTTCTGTTATAATACATTGAATTTTACATCCATAAGGGTGATATAATTTGTTGTAGAAAACTTTTTACAACAACCTTATCTTTTGTGCTAGAACTTGGGCATTTTTTTATCTTGAGTTTAGCTAGTCTTTCTCTTGCATTTCCTACTTGATATCTAGCACTTATTGATCAGATTTTAGTATCATTTATTTTCTGATATATACTGTTATTTACTACTACAAATTAGGGACATAAATGTTAACTTGATGAGCCAACTAACATATACTGTTGCAAGCTATGTTTTCTTGTGTCTCAAGAAGGTACATTCTTCCAAGAAAAACTATACTTTTGGGGAAACCTTTACTTGAATTACAAGGAATATGTCCCTACACATCATTCCATTTATATTTGACCTATAGGGGCTCCTTTTCCACATCCTTCCATACCCGTCTTAATCCCCCTAAGGTCACCAAGATCGCCTCCCTAGAGTGACCTAGTCACCCTTTAAGTATGGGACCTACATCGAGGTGACATTAGGTGTAGGAATCCCATAGTTATAACACTTGTTCCTTGGTTGGGTCAGGATTTTCCCAACCTACAACTTGTGCCATAACATTTTGGCACCATTGTCAGGGAGGATTTTGAATCCTCTTCCGAACCCTAACGAAACTTTGGTAAGCTATCCCAAAGCCTTTCCCTTAGCTTACTTGATGACCCCACCCAAGGTATGTTCCCTTTCCACCCTCTTTGATGAGCTCATCTTGAAGTTCATTTGGTGACTCCACCTTCCTAGAAACTTCCTTTCCCCATAACGTTCAACCCTTGAAAATTCAAGCATTCTAAGTTTTACCAAAGAAGGCCTCCTCTCAAGTCTCTCGCTACTAAAACTATTTTCCATAAATCCCTTCCCCTTTCTCCAATGGCTTGGGAAAGATACCTCTACAAACCCCTCAACATGGCCAATATCCAAGGTTACCCTAACAAGATGTCAAAAAATGTGAACAAGTGGTTTCCAAAGTTCCCAGGAAACAATATGATAACTTCCTAATACCACATTTATGTCATGGGCCGAGATATGGACAATGCAGGTATTGGCCATGAGACTATTTTCCTCATCATTGATTGAGGAGGCTCTTGATTGGTTCAAGGGACTCCCTGATAATCAGATCACGACATATGATTTCTTTACCACCTTATTCAAAAGTAGATGGTCAAGAAAAGAAGATGGCAGGACACTTGCAACTCAGTTCAATCAAATAAAGAAAAATGAGAATGAAACATTAAGGGAATTCATTTCAATAGTTGATAGGATGTACACTCAAATTCCAATAGGTTACTGTCATACAACATCATTAGTTTGTCTCCTTTACATGAATTCCTTTGAAGGGAAGTTCTGATACATTATTAAAGATAAAAATCCCACAACATTGGCACTAGATAAAGAGTTCAGTATCGACATTGAAGAGAATTTCCTTGATTAAAAAATAGAACCTTTCCAGTATCCTCGCAACAAGATAGAATCAAGGACTAAGGTTTCCAACAACAACGCTCATGATCCAATTACTCTCCCGACTCATAAGATAGACCAGATTTATACTTAGTTTGATCAGGTAAGAAATCATCTTATGAACCATATGACTACAGTGGAAAGAAATCAATCTTCTCCCAGACCTCATTTTGCTAGACAACAAAGAGATGACACTAGTTGGAAGCCAAGACCTCAATAAGAGGCGAAGGCCCCAGATACTTTGAAATTTATTGGGGTAGTTGATTTAGAAGATTGGTGTCTCCCATGCCAAGAGCCCCAGAGGGAATATGAATGCCCCCGAAAGGACGAAAATTATCATGACGATATAAACCTTATGATTTGCAATATCAACAAAGAATATACTGCTCAATATCTGGTCAATAAATCTAGAAGAATAGGAGAAAGAGAGGGGACACTCTGGGCCTTAAGTAAGTTGAAAGATGTTTAAAAGAAGGAACTAAAGAGGAGGGAAATTTTAGTCTATAGAAGAAATAATTCTTCAGTCCCTCTGCCACAGGCTGATACTCCTCTTCCACCAGCAGAAAAGATGGCTCCACCACCTCCACCATCGGTATGTGAGTTTCCTCCTAAGCCAACTCCTGCAGATGACATTCAGTTGAATATAGATGTTGAAAACATGTTTGGAAAACTGAATATGATGGTTCCAGTAACATAGATGTGTAAGATCCCTTCCGTGAAAAGGGAAGTTTTGAGGATATTGCAGGTGCCAGCTGAGAAAGAGGATTCTCCCATTATATTAAGCACCATGTATCTGGATCGGAAAAAAGAAAAGAACCCACCTTTTTCATCTCTCATTAGGAATGAATGGCCTCCTCTTGAACAACTGCATGCTTGATTCAGGGGCTTCATCAAATGTCATATCTTTGAAGGTAATGAAACAAATTCGTTTGAAGATAACCTGACCTTATGGAAATGTTTGAGGTATTGATTCAAGAAGAATTAAGGTCTTGGGCGTATGTGAAGACGTTGAGGTATTCTTGATAGATTTTCCACATATCAGTGTCCTCATGGACATATTGGTGATCAATGTCTATGATTCCTAGGGGATGCTCTTTGATGCAGGAGAATCATTGGCAAGCGCACATAGGCAGGACCACTCTACATGTGAGATTTCTTCCAGAACTTATACATGGGCAGTTGCAAACGATTTCAAAATCCGCCTCCACTCAGCACCGGAAGCTCACCTTTGGAGGCACACTTGAACCGATGCCGAATTCTACCCTTTAAGGCAAAGTTTTGAAATTGTAAATAGAGAAGGAGTTCCACTTCGGCTCTGGAAAGTGACTGAACTAAGATAGCATAGGATGAATGTTAGAGTAGGGAAGTAGCCAAGGGAAACCCTAAAAACATTTTTGATTTATGTAGAAGTTTACTCACCCAGTTAGATAGAGCTAGGATACAGAGAGAAATTAACTGTAAGAGAGAACTGCAATTAGCAGGAGATCTCAATCTTTTGAGTGACTATAATTTTGAATGTATCGTGTAGCTAGTGGGCACTTGTGAATATAAAAGAATGGAAAATTGACCCAAATGTATGGTGTTTGGACTGTGTGCATTTTCTTGTTATTTTTTGTTTTCATGAACAAGCGAAGGGAACTGTGAATTTTCCCAGTTTCAATTGTTTCTCTTCATTGGAAGCTCTGCAAGGTGTGCATCGAGCCAGAGAGGAACACAATGGATTTGAGTTATCAAAATCCCTCAAATGCAAGGAGTGCATGGGAGATCAAAGTCTAAAGTGAGTAAAAAGATCAGGAGGAATAATGTCATCGAGCATTGGATCGTGGTGGAAAATCCCATGGACTATCCGATTTGAGGAAGGAGCACATACTTTAACACTACATAGATCTAGGAGGGGAGATCCCAGAGACCTGGACAGACGGTGGAGAGTCCTCGAGGAGAAACGCAGAAACCCCACAGGTCGTTGGGTCAGGTGGAGATGCGAGGAGGTTAGGGAAGAGGGCTTCTTGATACCCAAATCTCGGAAGGAGTAGTGACTGTTGATCACAAGTAGACCTGGACCATTGGTTCATTTCTGGATTTTGGATACAGTGAGTTGGAAAGACAGAGACTCTTGTCTTTCAGAATCCCAAACTGTGAAATCACAAAGTCGCAATTCAACAAGAATCGTCGATCCCAGGGATCATTGTGAGCCATTGATCTAACACCAAGGTATTTCGACATTTCGAGTTTCTGGAGTTGAAGGATCAAGGAAATTGCATCAGGATACGCGAAGTCACGAAATCCAAAATTCCTTTTCGGTAAAAGTCCTAATCAGCCCTTTCGACATTTCAACATTTCAGTCACCGGGGGTTCCAAGGGGCAGAGATATCCCTTGTAACCAGATTTCTCGAAATCACGAAGCCCGAAGTCGTGATTCAAAAAAAGAACCTGGAGGATAAGGCACTCGGACATTTCAACTTTTTGGCGACTGGAGACTCCAAGGAACAAGGATACTCCTTGTATCCTGATTTCGAGAAATGTGAAATCTCAAAGGAACAAGTGCTGGGACATTTCGGTATTTCAGCAATCAGGAGTTCATGAGTGAAGGAGTCATGGCACAAGGGGTCCCAACTTGCAAAGTCCCAAAATCCTGAAACATGAAAGGTGCAGACCGTTAAGGGAGGAGCCCCTTTTCGACATTCCGAAAACTGGGTACCCGAGAGGCCAGGTGTCGTGAGACGAGGGGGGTCCCAATTCAAGAAATCACAAAACCCTGAAATGAGAAGGGATTTTTGTTTGAGCCTTGGGTCATAGCCCAAGGGCACCAGATAAACAGGGACCTGTGTGTGTGTCCATTCGAAGGGTTCCAGTTCGGGACAAGAAGAGCCATTTCAGCTCCGGAACCAGAAGATCCTGACTGGGAGGTCGTGAATCCCTCAAAAGAGATATGGGGGGGTCTGCATCAGGTGGTATCAGAGCATCAATTTTTTTTCTATATACTTCAGACGAAGGAGGAAAATAAGGAGACAGAGAACTCGAAGCTGTACTCTGTGTGTGACAAGCAGTCAACATAATGCCACCAAGAAGATGATATCCGCCTTTGGCCAACCATACTGTAGAAAGGGATATGTGAGAGCTTCACACCTCATTGGAAACAATGGAAAGAGCACAGAGAAGAGAACCTGACATTGGGGATGTTAGTGATGCAGAAAGTGAAGAGGTGGAGGTTGAAGAAGCTACAGGAGAGGCAGCTGTAGAAGAACGTTTGTTGAGAGTAGTTGCCATATTGGGAGGCAGAGCTAAGATAGAGATCCCCATGTACGATGGAAATCTAGATGCTAAAGAACTATTGGACTGGATAAGGTCCATGGACAAGCACTTGGACTATGAAGAGGTCGATGAGGAGAAGAAGGTGAAGCAGGCGATCACCAGACTAAAAGGGCATGCAACACTATGGTGGGATGAACTATAGGGTGAGAGGAGAAGCAAAGGAAAACAGAGAATAAAGATTTGGGACAAGATGGTAGCCAAACTGAAGGCTAATTTCATACCCAAAGACTACCGGATCAATCTGTTCATAAAGCTACAGAACCTGAGATACAAAGGAATGGCAATCAAGGAGTACACCGAGGAGTTCTACCGGCTAAACATCAGAACTGGAAAGCGGGAGAGAGACGAAGAAAGAGTCACCAGATATATAAATGGCTTGGGATATGAAATCTAGGATGAGCTTAGCATGATGTCAGTGAGGACTGTGGAATATGCTTATCAGTTTGCACTGAAGGAAGAGAAGAAGCTGGTCAGAAAACAGAACCAACGAGGAAGATGTAAAAGCTCAATCCCAAGAAAAAGCAAGGGATTTAACCGTGACAGAGCACATCAGTCTAAGGATGAGGCTGAGAAACCACACAATCACTCAGAACGAGGAGGAAGTTCACGAGGGAGACAAAGTGGTGGAAGAAACTCTTCTAGAGGAGGAGGTAGAGGAGGAGTAAGGTGCTATAACTATGGAAAGATAGGGCACATGTCTTGGGAATGTCCTGAGAAGAAGAAGGAATGAGGAGAAGCTCACATTTCAGAAGCACAATGAAGAAATGTTGAGGCAGAGAGAGCAGAGGATGGAGCATCCCTAATGTTGAGAAAATTTCTCTTAAAACCAGAGGCAAAAATTGAAAAACCAGTGCAGAGAAACAGTCTCTTCAGGACAGCTTGCAAGACTAAGGATAAAGTATGCAAGGTGATCATTAACAGTGGGAGTACTGACAACCTAGTATCCACAGAGATGGTGGAGAAATTGGAGCTGAAGACAACTGCACATCCAAGGCCATACAAAGTCTCATGGTTGCAAAAAGGACACCAGGTAAAAATAACTAAACAATGCATGGTTGAAATTAAAATAGGAGGATATAAAGATGAAATCCTATGTGATGTAATTCCCATGGACATATGTCACATTCTATTGGGAAGACCATGGTAGTTTGACAGAAATGTCATTCATGATGGGAGGAAAAATACATATACATTGGAGAAGAATGGTAGGACGCATATGTTGCTGCCAATGGAGGAGACGAGAGTGAAAGAGGAAGCCAGCACAAGCATACTTCTCATGAGTGGGAAGGAACTCCTGAAAGAAGTCAAGGAAGAACATGAGATACAGTTCACTGTGGTGAGGAAGACCAAAGTCATCCTTACGAGTACATCAATGGATGATTTTCCTGAAGAAGTTCAGGAGTTGCTGGATAATTTTATTGATATAGTGGTGGATGAGCTGCCAAACTCATTGGCACCCATCAGGAGTATCAGTCATCATATCGACTTGATACCAGGAGCAAGCCTACCAAACAAAGAAGCGTACATATTAACACCTCAAGAAAATGAGGAGGTCAGGAACCAAGTCCAAGAATTGCTGGATAAGGGTTTGGTCAGAGAAAGTTTGAGCCCATGCGTAGTACCAACTATGTTAAGCCCAAAGAAAGATGGAGGATGGAGAATTTGCATAGACTAAAGAGCCATCAACAAGATCACCATCAGGTACAAATTTCCTTTACCGAGAATGGATGATTTAATGGATTTCTTAAGTGGACCAAATTTCTTTTCTAAGATAGATCTGAAAAATGGATATCACCGGATTAGAATGATAGAAGGTGATGAATGGAAAACAACCTTTAAGACAAATGAAGGTCTGTATGAGTGGCTAGTTATTCCATTTGGATTAACGAATGCCCCGAGTACTTTTATGAGGCTGATGAATGAAATTCTAAAGGATTTCATTAGAAATTTCATGGTTGTATATCTAGACGATATACTGATCTTTAATAGGACTAAAGAGGAGCATTTGAGGCACCTAACGCTAGTAATGAGGAGGCTACAATAGTAGAAGTTGTTGATCAATTTGAATAAGTCCTCTTTTATGAAGACATAACTCATTTATTTGGGTTTCATGATCTCTTCGAATGAACTGAAGAGGGATCCAGAGAAGGTGAAAGCGATCAAAGAATGGTTGTCACCAAGAAGCATGTTCGAGGTAAGGATCTTTCATGGTTTAGCAATTTTTTATAGAAAGTTCATTAGAGACTTTAGTGGGATTTGTGCACCCATGATGGATACTGTAAAGAAGAGACACAAGTTTTTTAAATGGACAGAGGAGGCTGAAAAGAGCTTCAATATACTGAAGGAGAAGATAACAAAATGACCAATTTTGGTCTTGCCAAATTTTGGGGAGACATTTCAGGTAAGGTGTGACACAAGTGGAGTTTCAATAGGAGTAGTTATGAGTCAGGACAATCGACCTATTGCCTATTTCAGCGAGAAGTTGAATGAGACTAAGAGGAAATACTCCACATATGACAAGGAGTTATATGCCATAATTCAATCATTGAAGAAATTGAGGCATTATCTTATCCCGCAAGAGTTTGTCTTGTATAGCGATAACCAAGCTTTACAATTCATAACCCGACAAGAAAAATTGAATCAGAGGCATGCCAAATGGGTTGAATTTATGCAAAATTTTACTTTTGTCATAAAACATATTGTTGGGAATGCTAACAAGGTTGCAGATGCGTTAAGTAGGAGATGTTTGATCATGCAGGAATTCCAGGTGAAGACCTTGGGGTTTGAACACCTTAAGGATATGTATTGTGATGATACATATTTCAAGGAGGCATATGAAGCATGTACAAGCCCTGTACTAAGAGATAGAAGTCAGTGGACAGAGTATATGGTTCATAAAAGATTGTTGTTTAGAGGAAATCAATTGTGCATACCAAGATGCTCAATGAGGGACAATATTCTAAAGGAGAAGCATAGTGGAGGATTGGCTGGACATTTCGGCCATGATAAAACGTTTTCATAGTTGAGCAGTTCATACTATTGGCTAGGTATGAGAATAGAGTTTATAAATTTTGTGAACAAATGTAGGATCTGCCAACATGCAAAGGGGAAAAGATAGAACACTGGATTGTATCAACTATTGCCAATACCAGAGAGGCCTTGGGATGCAATAAGCATGGATTTTGTTTTGGGATTGCCAAGGACACAAAGAGGATTTGATTCCATATTTGTGGTGGTGGATATATTTTCAAATATGGAACATTTCATCCCATGCCAAAAGACCAGTGATGCACCACATGTTGCAAATCTGTTTTTCAAAGAAGTTGTGAGACTTCACGGTCTACCCAGGAGCATTGTCTTAGACAAAGACACAAAATTTGTTGGTCACTTTTGGAGTATGTTGTGGAAGAATATGGTGACATATTTTTCCTTCAGCTCATCTTATCACCCTCAGATAGATGGGCAGAATGAGGTGGTAAATAGAAGTTTGGGAAAATTATTGAGAAGCCTGGTTACTGAACATCATAACCAGTGGGACCATATTCTGCCACAAGTAGAATTTTCATACAGTGACTCACCAAAAAGGAGCACTAGAAGGATTCCATTCCAAACACTCTATGGAATGCAACCCAGGGGAGTGTTAGAGTTGAGGGACTTGGAACAGGGAGAGATCAGAAGCACTGAAGTAGAGGATTTTGTTGCTGAAATGCATAAACTCCATAGTCGGATCAAAGAACAATTACAGAATTCTAACCAGAAATACAAGCATAGAGATGATCAACATCACAGGGAACTTCAATTTGAAGTGAGAGATAAGGTTTTATCACATCTTAGGAAGGAAAGGTTCCCTAGGGGAACATATAACAAATTGAAGATGAAGAAGATAGGACCCTGTAAGATCTTGAGGAAGTTTGATGCAAACGCCTATGAGATCAAGCTGCCAGATGATGTGGGTATTTCACCCATATTCAATGTCTTAGACCTGTACCCTTACAGGAAAGATGACACAGAAGGATCAGAAGATCAAGGAAAGATTCAGTGGGAGAAGTAGATGCATGTGGCAGAGGAGCTACAGATGGATAAAATTTTGGGAGGATTGGCAAGAAGACCAGGAAGAAGACTTATTTTGAGTATCTCATCAAATGGAAAGGACACCCAATAGAAGATGCCAGTTGGGAAAATGAAGCTACTATCCAGAAGTAGGGAAAGTTAGTAGAGGAGATCATGGACAGGAGTCCATGAATTTTTGTCAAGGGGAGTATGATGCAGGAGCATTGTTAGCAAGCGCACAGAGGCGGGACCACTCTACACATGAGAGTTCTTCCATAAATTATGCATGGGAAGTTGCAAACGATTTCAAAATCTGCCTCCACTCAAGGTCGAAAACTCACCTTTGGAGGCATGCTTGAACTGATGCCGAATTCTACCCTTTGAGGCAAAGTTTTGAAATTGTAAACAGAGTAGGAGTTCCACTTCGGCTCTGTAAAGTGACTGAACTAAGATAACGTAGGATAAATGTTAGAGTAGGTAAGTAGCCAGGGGAAACCCTAGAAACATTTTTGAGTTATGTAGAAGTTTACACACCCAGTTAGAGAGAGCTAGGATACAAAGAGAAATTAACTATAAGAGAGAACTGCAATTAGCAGGAGATCTCAATCTTTTGAGTGACTATAATTTTGAATGTATTGTGTAGCCAGTGGGCACTTTTGAATATAACAGAATGGAAAATTGACCCAAATGTATGGTGTTTGGACTGTGTGCATTTTCCTATTATTTTATGTTTTCATGAACAAGCGGAGGGAACTATGAATTTTCCCAGTTTCAATTGTTTCTCTTCATTGGAAGCTCTGCAAGGTGTGCATTGAGCCAGAGAGGAACACCATGGATCTGAGTTATTGAAATCCCTCAGACGCAAGGAGTGCATAGGAGATCAAAGTCTGAAGAGAGTAAAAATCTCAGGAGTAAGAATGTCATCGAGCATTGGATCATGGTGGAAAATCTCGCGGACTGTCTGAATTGAGGAAGGAGAGCAGACTTTAACACTATGTAGATCCAGGAGGGGAGATCCCGAAGACTTGGATGGACAGTGGAGAGTCCTCGAGGAGAAACGTGGAAACCCCACAGACTGTTGGGTCAGGTGGAGCTACGAGGAAGTTAGAGGAAAGGGCTTCTTGACGCCCAAATCTTGGAAGGAGTAGTTACCATTGATCACAAGTAGACCTAGATCATTGGTCCATTTTAGGATTTCAGATACCATGAGTTGGAAAGATAGAGACTCTTGTCTTTCAGAATCTTGAACCGTGAAATTGTGAAGTCGCGATTCGATAGGAACCATCGATCCCAGGGATCATTGTGAGTGGTTGATTGAACACCAAGGTATTTCAACATTTCAGGTTTCAGGAGTTGAAGGGTCAAGGAACTTGCATCAGGATCTGTGAAGTCACAAAATCCGAAATTCATTTTCGGTAAAAGTCTCGATCAACACTTTTGACATTTTGACATTTCGATCACCGGGGGTTCCAAGGGGTAGAGATATCCCTTGTAACCGGATTTCCCAAAATCGCGAAGCCCGAAGTCATGATTCACAAAAAGAACCCAAAGGATAAGGCACTGGGACATTTCAGCTTTTCGACAACCAGAGACTCCAAGGAACAAGGATACTCTGTGTGTCCTAATTTCACGAAACGCGAAATCCCGAAGGAACAAGCGCCAGGACATCTTGGCATTTCAGCGACCGGGAATTCATGAGTGAAGGAGTTGTGGCACAGGGGGTCCTGAATCGCGAAGTCCCAAAATCCTTAAATGTGAAAGGTGCAGAGCGTTAAGGGAGGAGCCCCTTTCTGGCATTCCAGAAATCGGGTACTCAAGAGGCCAGGGGTCGTGAGGTGAGGGGGGTCCCGTTTCACGAAATTGTGAAACCCAAAAACACAAAGGGATTATTGTTTGAGACTTGGGTGATAGCTCGATGGAACCAGATAAACAGGGACCTATGTTTGTTCATTCGAAGGGTTCTAGTTCGGGACCAAAAGAGCCATTTCAACTCCAGAACCAGAAGATCCTGACAGGGAGGTCATGCAGCCCTTAGGAGGGATAGGGGGGGGTCTGCATCACTCTTGTCAAGGAATTGGTCCTCAAACCTTGGAGTTTTCCTTAGTATGAACCTTAAACATGCATATATTCCCATCGGTAATGTTACGTATGAAATCCTACATATAGAAGAAAGATACACATGTGACGGATATGAGAGGGGCCAACTATGTCAGTGAACACTACCATGATATACCTCCTCAAATTTTTGAGTATGATCCATCTGAGTTACCCTTCATGCAGGAAGATGCAGTGGAAATGTTTTTACCATGGACGGATAAAAAGAAGGTTTCACAATACCATAGTAAGGAGACAAAATATGTTCATATTATACAAAGGGAATATGAGAAAAGTGAATAAAGCGTCAAATATACCATCCAAACAGAGCCTCCATATGATGAGAATACACCTTGCACCGATTTCAATGAAGGAACTCTTGTGCTCATGTGGGACAAAATAAAGGGAAAGCCGAGATATGAAAAGAAAGACAATAAATCATGGCTTGGCCCTTACATCATCAGAAAGAAGTATGACAAAGAAAGGTATTATCTAAGAACATTAGATACGAGAAAGATGCCATTTCCCATAGATCGGTCTCTTCTCTGACCTCACATCCAGGTCACATAAGATCTTTAGGGCCTATGCCCACAGTAAGTAGGTAAGTCATTTTGATTCCCTTAATTTTCATCTTGATTTCTCATATTAGTTATATTCATTTCATTTTCACTTTAATCTACTTGCATATTAGTTTCATTCTTAGTTTAGAATTTTTTTAGAAAAATGTCAAAATTTTCTTTTCTAGTTTAGTGGGTTTGATATGATCATATGAGAACAAGGATGAGTAGGCCATCTTACACTTGACATTTTGATGTTTACTTGCAGGCACAGGTCTACCAAGAGATGTTGTGGTTCTCATGCAGTCTATTGCAAGAACATGTCCCAAAGTAGGAGCTAGATGTTTTCCCCATTTTGTGGATAACTAAGGAGATGATGTCTCGAGGCCCTCAAGTTGCAGATATGGAGTGTCGAGAAAGTACATGACCATAAGTTTTTTTTTCACAGATGGAAAAACCACTCACTACCACATATGGTCATAGGTCTATAGATGGAATCCACCACACCAGTTGGAATTAGGAAGGAAGTGGGCCTTGCTCCATGAGGTACAAGTCAGTATTATGGTGAGAATCATTTAAATACCTAATCCATTTGATTATGTTGTATCTTGGGTTTCTCTATATTTCATGATATGATCTTGGACATTATGCCTTTTTCCTTGCTTCACCTTGGTGGTTGAAAATTTTCCCTAGTAAGTGGTCTTATTTGGGGATGGGTTTTCTGCTAGGAAATCCCTTGATTAGCCATCGTACCGTTCCCAACCATACTTACCATTTTTCATCAGTATTCCCCTCCATTTCCTTATCTATTTGGACATTAGGGTGTATTGACCCAAAGAAGGGGTTGTCCCTCATTCTATGGGAAGAAGGGGATAAAGGCCTAGAGGGGTTGGTGTTGGGTAAAAGATAAAATCCTTATATGAACGTTCCAGATGCTTCACCCAGGGATCACCCAAGAAAGAAATAAAACACTTATCTTTGAATAAAATCAGACCCTTAATATAACAAAGAAATTCCTAAAAGGTATATTGAAGGATAGGAGGTCTCATCACGAGCCGACCTCTCATGTCCATGGATATCTAGTGGTAAGACATTGTCATTATCTGGTCACCAAACCAGGGAAATTTCTCTCAGTTGCATGGATGAGAGAAAGGGGGTCTCATCACGAGCCAACCTTATGATTTTCATTTGGTATTTGTGGGTGAAATTTCCACCATGTGGTCACCACCCCATGGTAGTGACCTCTCCTTGTGATAAAGAAAATATAAAGAAATAAATATACAAGGAAAATAATGGGCTTGGAAAACGTTTATTACGGACGAAGGTACCACACACCCTCTACAAAGGAACCCATGAATGAGACACTATGACCCTTACTATGTCATGATCCCTATTCCCATTGAGCCTTGTCCCCATCCACCTCATACACTTTACATGGCTTACAGAGGGACCTCCTTGACCTAGGGAAATATTTACCCAATAGGATACCTCGTCAACCCTCCATACTTAAGCTTGAAAAGTCACATAGTGTCTTTGAGTTGTTAATTGTTTGATATGGTAATATTTGATGCACATGATTAGATGTATTTTTTATTGAATGGATCCACTTATCATGATGTTATGACTTGATATCCTTGGAGGGCATGTTCATTTGTCTTTGCATGACCTAGTTGGTGGACATTTTTGGGAGAAGAAGCCTAGCTTGGGCTTCCATGGGGATACAATCCCATAGGTTGAATGCCAAGGGCCCACATTCCAGATGAGACAAATATGACTTGTATGGCCTTGATGATGACTTGTATGACCTATCCCACCCATTTCTTGCTAAACGATTTTCCTAGAAGGGGAAAAATGTCCCATTTTCTTGCATGATGTCACAGTATTGGGGGTTTGGGCTTGGTGGTGAGGCGCCACTCACTTGCACTTGGAAGTTTCAAGGAGAAGAGTTTTTTCACCAAGAAGATATCATCTATATGCTTGACACATGGCCTTGGGAGGCCCTTCCATCTCTCTCTAGCACCAATGACCTTCTCAATGTGGAAAAATGTCCCCTAAAGGGGTGACGTCATCCTTAATTAGGGTTTAATTTGGTCAAAAGATGAAATTTTGAGTGAATTTTTTAATATCATTGTGTTAAGGGGGAAATATTAGGTTTTTTGACCACTAATATTGTGTTTTACTCCTTATTTTGTGGACAACCCATGTTGGCTAATTTTTGTATAAATAGAGATCATAAGATCTCAAATTAAATCACAATTGTCCTCTCACAAGAGGTATTGGTCTGAAATTTTCGGCCCCCTTATCTATTTACCTCTTGTGCACTTATGTATGGCTGAAATTGTCAATGGTTAATGGAATAAGTGATTCACTAGCCTTGGAAGGTTATTTTCTAGCTCTTGTGGTGGATTATCTTAGCACCTCTCTTGATTTTGGTATGGTTTTTACTCTCTTGCTATCATTTTATTCAAGTCAAGTATTTTTGTGCTAGGATCTAGGTGGGAAGTATAAGGGAATACACCCCCACCATAGTATTCACCATTTTTGCTTCATTTTATTGCTTCCTCTCATTGACAAGGGTTTGGTAAGAGAAGTATAATGGCATACACCCTCTAATCTTAAACCCTAGATTAGAGAAACTTTCCTTGGGAAGTAAAAGGGATTACACCCCCAAGGAGGTAGTTTCTCTAAGCTCCTTGAGATTCCATTAACCCAATATTAAAGGCACTAGTCATATTTTTATTGCATTGGAGATATAAATTATTGCATTGGGAAACGTGAATTTCGATCTTTTTACTTCTTGCAAAGATGGATTGTTTTCCTTGTGCCTTGGGCACCTCATAGCCATTAGGGAATCCTCATCCAAGGTATACTTACTGATGTTGTTATAAAGTTTCATATTTGGACACTAGGGCTGCATAAACCCTAACATACTTTCTTGAACAACTCTTTTATCAACCGTTAGTTTGGGCTCAAAGTTTGCATACATATTCTCCTAGTCCTAGTGCACATTTTTGGCAAATTTTGAGGGATTTCTAGTAGTTGATTCTTTTTTTGTAATACATTGAATGTTATAGACATAAGGCTGATATAAGTTTCTGCAGACAACCTTTTATAACATCCTTATCTTTTTTTCTAGAACTTGGGATTTTTTTTATCTTGATTTTAGCTAGTCTTTCTCTTGCATTTCCTACTTGATCTCTAGAACTTATTGAGAAGTTGTAGTATTATTTATTTTCTGATATATATTGTTATTTACTTCTGCAAATTAGGGACAACAAGCTTAACTTGTTGTTCCAACTAACATATAATGTTGCAAGATGTGTTTTCTTGTGTCTTGGGAAGGTACATTCTTCCAAGAAACACTATACTTGTGGGGAAGACTTTACTTGACTTACAAGGAATATTTCACTACCCTTCATTCCAATTAGATTTGACCTATAGGGGATCCTTTTTGACTTCCTTCCATATCCATATCAATCCTCCTAAGGTCACCTGGATCATATCCCTAGAGTCACCTAGTAACC
This sequence comes from Picea engelmannii, assembly GCA_009831015.1. NCBI lineage: Eukaryota > Viridiplantae > Streptophyta > Pinopsida > Pinales > Pinaceae > Picea > Picea engelmannii. Next base: position 474,132 of record ML779655.1, read on the forward strand.
CTTTAAGTGTCGGACCTACATCGAGGTGACATTGGGCATACGAATCCCATAGTTATAGAACTTGTTCCTTGGTTGTGTCGGGATTTTCCCAACATAAAAATTGTGCCACAACAATGACCAATAAATTTATTCTATTCTTTCCCCATGGATATTTTTCATGTAGGGTTCCATCTCGGTTGCACCTGCTCTGTCAAATTTGGATTTTGTTCTTAGTTCAACCAATGAATTCATGACCTGACCTCACATCCTTGGAATTTCTATGGATTCTTGTCGGTCATTTCGAGGTTTAATTTTCTAAGACTCTAGAGACAAATGTGCGTTTGCAATTTCTATGCTATGATTACTTGGGTGCTCCAGTCTGAATAGTAGTGAGACAAAATCATATGCGTTGTCTGCATTTATAGGCGATAGGTGTATTGGGGACTTGTGTTCTTCCATCCGTGTCATTAATTCATATGCCTTGGTAGTAATTTCAGTTGTAATTACTTGTTCGTGTGAAGGGACAATTGTGTCGATGATGTTGTGGTGTTTGAACTCATCCTGTTGGTAATTAATAGTGTTAACATACTCCCGATGGCCACTTGCGTCGAATAACTCGATTTCATTTTCTCGATGAGTGTGCCTGACTTGGTCAATTTTTTTTTTTATTCGCTTGTGTAAACTAGCTGGGTCAGTTCTTCTAGTTGATATAGGACCTCCAGTCGAATTGCCCGACCAAGTCAGTTTCCTCTCTTTATCGATTCGACTGATGCTTGGATTTCTGAGGACTCGATTTCTTTGTTGATTCGATTGAATATGTTCACACTCACTTCAAGTATTATTTACATGCTTGCTTGCTTGATTTATTTCCTAGTCACTTGAGCTATATAATTCACACTTTCTTGACTGATGAGTTTCTCATTCGATTGGGTTAAGTACTTATTTTTAGGTCGATTGACTGGTCCATTTATTTAGGAGATGGCACAGATATTTCCTTTGTGCTAGATTTCTATTTTTCTTCTATGAAAGAGTTTAGTGATGACCAAGGACCTCGCTCTATTCTCATGTTTGAATATTGTAGGCTTGAATTAATGTTTTTGGTGGTTCAAGTCCATCATAAAGATGGTAAGCATCAAATAATTTTGTACCTGATTTTGATAACTGAATTGTTTATTTCTTTCTTAATTTCTCTTTTGTTTTTCTTAATCTTTCTTTTACTTTTATCACTTATCTTTATTTTACTTTTATTTTCGTTTTTTCCTTTTCTTTATTTATCCTTTTATTCTCAACTTCGACTTAAGCCACCCTAAGGGGTTTTTGACCTAGTTAGGTCATATTGGTGCCGTAGAAGAGGATTTCACCAGCAAGACTTGAGACTACTATATATTATTCTATTTCTTTAATCAAACACCATTGACTAGTTTCTTGAAAGGGTGCCCTTGTAAAGTTTTAAGTTGTACTTCTCCTTTTGGTCAAATTTCCTCGATCACATATGGACCCGACCATGCAGTTTCTAGTTTTCAAGGTTTTCCCTTTATGGTAATATCATATAGAAGTAAAAAATATCCTGCAAATATATTTATTTTTAATATGTTGGTCATGCCAAGATTTCTACTAATTATTTTGGGCTTCCTGATGATGTTATGCGAGCATCGTTTCTCCTTCTAATTGTTTTAGTTGGTATAAGCATTGTCTTATGTTAATAATATGACCCAATTCTAGGATAAGTGATATCCTTCCTACATTAGCACAGAAGTGTAGTGGAATTATGACTTCTTGACCATAAACTAACTTAAATGGTGTTTGGCTAGTCGATATTTTATATGTTTTTCTATAGGCCCATAGTATTGTTGGAATATTAACATCCCAATCATCTTTTTCGAGTCCACATATTTTTGTTAATCCTTTATGTAACGTCTTGTTTAATGATTCACCAAATCTATTTTCTTGTGGATGATAATCAGTCGTACTCCTGTGGTTGATTGAGAACTTTTTAAGTAGTAACTCAATTGTGCCATTGATAAAATGCATTACTTGATCACTGATTAATGTTAAAGTACAACTCAATCAGGTAACTATGTTTTAATAGATAAATTTAGTGGTTTTTTCCTTTGTGCATTTTTTTATTGGTTCTTCCTCTTCCCATTTAGTTATATTCAATGGTTGTAGTGATGTATTTCTACCTAGTTATTTTTTCTCTTTTTTGGAAGGGACCGACGAAGTAGATAGCCCAAATTTCAAATGATAAACTAGGATTTACCTAATGTAAGGGAATTTGTTTTTTTCCATAAAGGGAGACCCATCCTCTGGAATTTGTCACACTTCTTCACCTGTTCTCGATATTCCTTGTATAAGGTAGGCCACAAAATATTGTGTTGAAATATTTTTTTGGCTATTGTGTCAAATTGGAAGTGACCTCCCACTGGGCCTACATGTTCTTCATTTATTATATCCTCGCATTCATGTTCCAGTGCACATCTTCATAGAATATTATCAATACCTACTTTGTAGAGATATCCATTCATGATAGTGAATGGTGATTCTTTTAATGTTAGAATATTTATTTTGTTTGTCGAGAGATCTTTAGGGGCCTTCGCTTCTTCTAAAAAAATTATAATTTTTTCGAGTTCCTTGGAGGATACTTTGAATTGGAATAAATTTGCATCTAGTAAGTTTTCCTCTATCCCAATTGGATATTTTCTTGTCTCAATTTGGGATAGATGATTTGGGCCAACATTCTTCTTTCTAGGTTGGATGACTACTTCAAATTCAAATTCTTGGAATAATAGTAGCCATCGACAAATTTTACCTTGATTAAACTGTTTATTTATTAATATTTGAACTCATGATGGTATTTGAACAAGATAAATGGATTTTCCAACAAGTAGTGTCAAAATTTTTGAAGGGAGAAAATTATAGCTAGAGCCTCTCGCTCTATTTTCAAATAATTCATTTCTACTTTACTCAATTTCTAACTGGTGTATTCATTTGGGTGGTCGAACATGTCATCATATGGTTGGGATAAGGCTAAGTTGACAACAACATTAGAGGAATTCACATGGACATGGAACTTTCTTGACCAGCCTGGAAACCTTAGTATCGATGCTTCTACCAGAATTGTTTTTAGGAGATGAAAAGATTCATTACATTCTTGGATCCATTGGAAATCAACTTCTTTATTTAGTAGTTTGTTGATGAGGAAAGTGGTGTCAAAGTAATGTTGGATGAATTTTTTGTAATATCTGGTATGCCGAAGGAACGTTTTTATTTTATTTTGATTAATTGGTGGCTTCAAGTCAAGAATAAACTTGATCCCGGCCATGTCAACTTTGATTCCATATTTACATATAATGTGGCCCAACAGGATTCTTATAGGTGTGAAGAAGATACATTTTTTGATATTCAAAGATAAGTGAATTTTTCTACATATTTCCAAAATAAATTTTAACCATTGGATATGGTCTTTCAATGGGTTGTATATGGTCTAATAATAGAAGTATATGATCATTGTTTTGTAAATGTATTCTTGAAATGATTTGACCATTATCGAGAAATAGTGTTGGGGAATTCTTGAACCGGAATGGAATTAATATATATGAAAATGACCCAAATTCAAAAACAAATGTATTTTTCTCTTGATCTTCTTTTTATCCTAAGAAGCCATTAGTGAAAGAATAACATTTGTGTCCTACGACTTCATTTATTATTTTTCAGCGAACGATGTCAAGAATGGATCATTTAATATAATATTGTTCAACCCTCTAAAGTTGACACATATTCTAAGTTTCTTGGGTTCATTATTTTTAGGTTTCACATCCATCATACATTTCCACTATGATTTGTCGATAGGATATATGATTCCTACAGCTAGGATTGCTTCTATCTCTTTATGGAATATGGGCTTATATTTGTGTGTCAACTTATATGGCCATTGTTTGATGGGCTTGGCCCCAGGTATGAGGTAGATATTCATCTCCCCCATCTCTTATACCAATCCTTTCAGGCCTTTATAGTTGAACACAAAACAATCCTCATATTCCCCCAATAGGTCGATTATTTCCATGGTTTGCTTGTTGGACCAATAGTCTCTTATTCTATCCATTTTTGGTTGAACATCTAATGATATGTTGAAATCCTTATTTTTTATTTTTGCATCCATCCACTCATGTGTTTTTTATTCATTGAGATGGTGCTCTCCCTCTACAACCTTATTATAGCTTATGGGGAATTATATGTCTTCCTTGTTTTCTTTTTCTCTCCTAGACACTGAGTAAACTATTTTTACAAGTTTATTTACTTTGGGATGACTTTTCCTCCATTGAAATATTTTCCCTGAAAAACATATGTTTTCCATGTCTATTTGTCGAGTTGTTACATTGTCTAGAATTTGTGCAGACACCAGGTTGCAATTCAAAGTCAATCCCATGTCGGATTTCCATTTTCCTCTTTTCTGAATCTCATTGGGATGTGTTTTTTCAAGAAACATTTTTATTTCTTCTGCTACCTCTTGTAAGAGTGCCTCCTCAGGTATGAATTCAAAGTCTTTGATAAATTTTTCTTTGATTTCATTCCAATTGAATGTGTGGCCACATGCTTCTTCAAGTTTATACCACCTATTGTGTATGTCATCTAGAGTATTTTGGAAGAAGTATGGCCACACTCTTTCATCCCAATATCCTAATTTTCTCCATTCCTTCTCACATTGGTGAATGTAAGCGACTGGGTCAAACTCGGGTTTGAAGGTTGGGATGTCGACAATTGTCAACAATTTCTCTCTGCCAAATATTTCCATGAAGTATAAGGTAACATTATTCCATGTTTTGAGCCATGGTGCATGCGTTTCCCACCACTGAGCTTCCTAGCCTGTGAAGGATTCTACTAATATTTTCAATGTCAATTATTCTATGAAAGATTTAGATACTTCATCGACATGAGACTTCAGGGAGTTTCTTTTGCTAAACCATAGGGGGATCTTATCTTTGTATTAGTCAGGATGAGTGTTCGTGTTTGTTTTAGATTTTTCTGAGGCATGATAGGTAATACTTCTACTAAAAATAATGATTTTGATTGGTTTATTTGTATTTTCTCTATCGAACAACACTCCTTATCTTGAGCTTTGTAATTCTCCATTTTCCAATTATAAAGTTCTATATTCGAGTTTTTTCCTATTGATAATGGTGATCCAACTAAAATTTTTCCTTCGCTATTAGGCTCGACGTTTTCTTTTTGTTCATTCATTACTTGATACAATGGTTATTTCATGGGCTTCCTCCCATATCACTACCCATGGTTTTCCTTCTTTTAAGTCCAATGGTATTGTGATTTTCCTATTGCTACCTTTCAATTTAATTATGTCCCTTTCGAGGGAGATTGTGGCCCTCATGTTTCGACCCCATGCTCTTCCGACTAATGCAAAGTGAGAATGGGTGGCTTTGACCAGATTAATCACTTCGAATTCGACTCTTGTTGGTATTCCTATTATGGATGTTATGACACTTTTAAGTGTATGAATTGGTTCAATGAACCTATAATCTTCTAGTTTTAGAAAATTCATTGTTGACTGAAGCATGAGTTTCCCGAGTCGAATCCATGATTCTCTCGGGAGGATATTTAATTGGGATCCAAAGTCAAATATGACTTTTTTAATCATATTTCATTTGATTTATAGGTCAAATTGTGGGTTGAAGTCATTTCTATGTATTTCCTGAAAAAATTGTCGAAGACTTTTGAATGGTCTTTGATCTTCTTTGTATTCTATTAATATGTTCAGCAAGTTGCTCAGGTGACTAAGAAGCTAATTTTCTTTTAGTAATTAAAGAAATTCATCCAGTGCAGTGTCTAGAATGTTTTCATGTCCTCCCTTGTTTCCATTTATTCTGTATTGGTCGATATTTTTGAAGAATTTTGTTGCTCCCCGCATTATTCTTTATTCATGATCTGGGTCGGGATATGTGTTTCGGCCTGCCCTTTGTCGACTTGGAAGGTATAGGTAAATTTATTCACCAGCTCCAAATCATGTTACTACATGGATATTTTTTGAACTTATGATGTCTTAATTTGACATTGTATGCAAGAGGTTCAAATTCTTCTTATTCATTACTTTATATAATACAATTGGATAATATTCAAGGGAGTGATCCCCCACTCTGCATATATTACAGAAATTCAGATCATTTCTATCCTTTATTGGGTAGTTAGGACTTATGCGGTCATCCTTCCAGCAATTGAAGCAATAGTAACAGACTCAACCACATCCTCTATCAAATTCTCTTCTTCCTCTTCTACCTCATCCTTGATAACCCCCATGGCCTCAACCTCTATATTTGTTTCCATTTCCTTGGTCATATTTTGGTTGACCATATTTGTATGGTATAATGAATGAATTTTTTTTCTATTTTTCCCATTCAACCAACATTCTTGCATTGAATGTGTTACCACTCTAGGAAGCTCTCCTAGGTTGTATCTCAGAGATGCCTGGTAATTAACCTTTTTGTAACTATTTTCTCAATAGTGGGTGTGGGTTTGGATCAAAATGACTATCTTAAATCACTGGATTGTATATTCAAGACAGTCTAGATATATTCATGTAATACAAGGCCTTCAAGAGCTATTATCAGATAGGTTTGTAAATCAAACGGATAAGAAAACCAATCAATTAACCAGAACATACATAGGAAATATATATGATGGGTCAATAAACTAGCAAAGGATGCTTATGATTCTTGCTTAACAAACAAAGGTAAGATGACAGTTACCATGGGACCATTAAAAATAGACAACGGAATACTTTCAACTCATAGGCATAGAAAAAGATAGAAGAAGGTCTGACAATAACAATGAAAGAATCTTGCAGGCTTAATATATTAAAGAAAGTGTCTTTTTCACAATAACACTGGATTATAGAACTCAAAATCGAACCTTCAGCCTTAAGGACTGAATCCCCCCTGCCCCCTTTTGTTACATCAATAATCTATGGCTTTATAGCCTTTACATGAGAAATCTAGATCCTGAAAAGTAGGATCAGATTTACTTAAAATAGACAGTAAAAAATGGTCACAAAAGAATAGGAAGAGATCCTAAAAACTAGTTCAACTCCTTATCTTTTATGATCTTTATCTCCTTCAAAATATTTTCCAAGTGTAGAAAACCTTCCAAGGCTGTTGAATATCCATAGAAATCCATATGGGTCGAATTTTCTATTTTTAGCCAAAAACTGTTTTCTGTGCCCAGAAAATAGGTGGTTATTTTCATTTTGCCACCATCTAAAACACCTCATACATCAAGAAAAAACCTTAAATATGATGTATTTAATTATCATGCATCTTAATAAACCATTCTCGAGATGTTTGGCTGATAAAAAGTTAGATCTGGGCAAAAATACGACCTATTTGCCATGTCTGTGCTTTCGGTGTCTAATGAATAATTGAAATGTTCGCCTAAGCCACTGAAAATTCTGGAAATATACCTCAAAAATATTCGCCCAAATCTCTCAAATAAAAATATATTTTGGAAAAATGAGAGATTTTATTGTATATAGGTTTTTTTTGAGAAAAAACCTATCTCAGTTATTTGAGATTCATTTTTATTTTCCCTTGATCTTCATTTTAAAAATATGTGTCAAACAGGTAAATTCTGAGATCTGAAAATTAGGGTTCAGAGATGAATTTGATTCTCCCAATATATGACACCTGTAGGAAAATTGAGAACAATTATTGGTATTTGATATGTTAGGCACAAAAACCTCTGACCGTTTCTCAAAATGATCTTCTAGTTGCTCAAAATCATCGTTTGAAAATGATGACTCAACCTAATAAAAATGCAGAATTTCTGCACTTTTGGTGGCTTAGAAGCCCTTTTGGAAAGGCTCTTAGCTACCGAAACCTAAGTTCTGACTTTTTTGAAGGGAAAACCAAATCAAATGTTTTTCAAACTTTATTACAAACCTAAGGATCTAAAAAGTTAACCTTAAAAAATTTAGAAATGTATTTTTCAATGACTTCCTATCACCTAAAATAAACAAATTTGACTGTGTTATTTGAGTAGATAACATAATGATTGTTTTTATTACATATGTGGCACCATATTGGTTGAACATTCCTTATATTATGTGGGAAGTATCTTGTCGCATGATTTGTTACACCTTTTTAGATGTTGCAGAATGTTTCAATTTGAATTCGTTGGACCCTTGGATCCATTGCATCACTGATTACAATAGTATTTTATGTGTCCTTCACTAGAAAATGTTTTTCATGAGAGTTCATTTTGTGAAACTGACATATTTTTAATTGACTATTACAGTTCTGCAAATTTTTCTTCCAATGTTTTCTCAATTATTGATGATGTTGATGCTCCTTCATCATCCATTTCTATGTTTTGTTCTTCTTTTAGTGCATATTCACACGACTAAATGTCATACATACGTAATGGTGTTCTCATTGTTTTTAATAGGCATGCCACATACAATTGTACAAGCTATGTTTCTTCAATTACATAATAAATTTGACTTTGAAGATATTTGAATATTTTATCATATTCATGGACGGTTTCTCTTGGAATTTGTTTAATTTATTTTAGTTTATGTGTGTCTAAGTGGATTATATATTGGTTTTTTAAAAATTAGAGGAAGTTCGTCATTATTTTTTCCTCTGAGCGTTGTTGACTATATGTGAAATTCATGAACCATGTAAGGGCTCTGGCTTGAAGTGCAACACCAAATTGTGCCATTTATTTATCCTCATTGGTTATATTAGTTTCATCCTCAAATTTATTTCAAATGAACCAATTTCATTTAGGATATTCATCTCCCTCATAGATGGGGATATGATTGAGGCCCATTGTTGCTTTCTTGGAGTTTTTCGAGGATGGAACTATTGAAAGACTTTGGTTTGAAGTCAACTGGGAAGTCAATGTGGTATTACGTTCAAGGGTCAAAGTTTGAATATTCAACTCGACCAATACAATCTATCACTATTGTTCAGTTGGATTGTATTCAATTGTGAATTTGGTTTGTTCTTTCAATGGGATTAGACCATCTATTGGCATCCTTTGTCTATATATTCTACAAATCATCCTCTCTGGGGTTGCATTTATTCATTTTCATTATCTATTGAGTGGGAATATTCAATTACTATATTTGGAAGGGGGGAGAAGTCCATGATATCTCTTATATGGTTGAGTATGTCCTCTAGTCGATTTTGGATGATTTATTGTGCTTCAATTAACAACTTGTCTCTTATTTTACCATCATTATTAGTTCGACACCACACCTTTGGGGATTGAGTATCCACATAAAGTCTCTATTGGAGGAAGTCTAGAATGTGTGGTCTAGAAATTATTATTGGAGAAGGTCAAATAACGGGTTCAGAATCATCGATCTCCATACTATCGACTTTGTCAACTATTTTTTGGGTGCCACAAACTTCCATACTTGCAATCTTTTACTTCTCCCAGGAGTCATCCGGGCACTCTCAAGAATTTATCCAGTGATATGTCATGCCTAGGTAGGTTTCCTATGTGAATTTAAAGGATCCCTTTCATTTTGTAACTGTTCTCACCTCTTTTTTCTCTTGTCCCGTTCCAATTTTTGAATGTTTGTTGAAGGTTTATGGGTTTGCATTCGACGTGAAAAATTCTCACTTGATTCAATTATCTGTAACATCCCGCTCTGGCGCACTGAAAAAACTTATTCTTTGAGGACACTTTCTCGCAAGTGATCTGTATTTTTATGATGATGAACCACTTAACCTTGATGATGATGCATCATGATTGATGATAGGATGTTTTACTATTGCTGTATACAGGTGCTATTGAATCAGTTTCATTGAGTGTGCAGGGTTTCGAACCTTGAGGATGCAGAGGAATCGGTGGAACTCCCTTGGACTCCGGATTGAGTTAGGGAGTGGGCTATTTGAGTTGTTTCATTTACGGTGATATTATTTTGATGATATGCTATTGATTTTATGATATGTTGTTGACATGATCTGACATGATGGTTGATGATGCAGGCTGATGATAGCTTTCCGACCAAACTCACATATGGAGTAAAGGGGCCACACACGAATTCCAGAGAGATTGAGGGAGAGGTGTGTCAGCAGCCCTGCCACAGCCTATTAGCACTCCCGCCATGGCTCGGACTGTAGGTTAACGATTACCTAGTTCGAGAGGATCCACGATGCCGAGAGGGCAGACTGCGATAGTCGCTCACGATTCGAACTGTAGGTTAACGATTACCTAGTTCGAGAGGATCCATGATGCCGTGAGGGAAGACTGCGACAGTCGCTCACGATGATTCTAAGGGGCGCGCAATAAGGCGGGGGCCTTATTCCTTAGATCCCTTAGTCTC
>ML779655.1:503006-513898 GCA_009831015.1 Picea engelmannii
ATGTAAAGGGAGGGATAAACCTCCAAGAGGAAGATACAATCCTCCAATATCAAGAGAGAGTTGAACTCTCCATCCTTGCCCCTTCCTTCCACCCAAGAGTATATGAGAGATAATAAAACTTTACATTAAATCATCACCATCAATCAATCATCACATAGAACCTAATAATGCTTTCTGAGACTGCTTCAATTTCTGTAATTTTTCACTTATTGGAGTACTTTGATCCTATAGATAATATTACTCAATGTATTCTCTAAAACTCCTCCAAGTTTCACTCCTTGAATCCTCCCCAAAAAGAAGTTATAGAAAGAATGGTATACTTTATTCAATTCTGGTCTATTCAGGAGACTGAACTTGTACAGAATGCCCTGTACTCAATATTTAACATACGATTCTAAAAATCACACAAAATAAACTAAAGTATGTACTCCTTCCAATGAAATCTGTCCCATGTCATTTGGATTCTTGATGAAGAAGTTATGACTTTTTTACCTAGAACACCTTAGAACACATCACCAAAAGACTTCATCCTCCCTTGAAATCCGACCTTCTTTACTTCTTATTTCCTCTGAAATTTGAATTATATCAAAATGAATGTCTAATGATGTTTATTTATACCATTTATGTCACTTCATTTTAATATTAGGGCCGACCTGACACTTTCGTATTTTGTAATTCTTTTCTTTAATTATCTTCAGGGCTTACATGTACTTCTTTCTTCAATTCACTTTGTCATCTTCAAAAATTCATTTCTCCTCAACCATGAGGATCCACATGACGTTCCACATACCACCGGAAACAACAAGATGTATATTATCCATTCATAGGTGTTGTATATGCATGTTCATTGTCCTTCATGTCCAAATACCTTTATCAATCTTGAGGTCCAAAACCCATGACTAGGGTTGACATCAATGACAACAACCAATCTTCCAATAGCCTTATCTTACCTTCAACATTAGGGGGTAATCTGAAAAATGTAATCAATTTTTTGTCATAGCTTCTTTATCCCTTAATGATCAGTGGCAGAGTAAAAAAAAATTTCGTTAGGAAGTTACTTGGGTGACTATGGTGGAAGTTTTCTTTCCCATATAAAATTGTAAAAAATTAGTTAGGGTAGGTTTGTACATAAATAAGCTCCTTCTGGAGCATGTGTGTTTTCTTTATTTTCAATTATATAGTGTACATATCAGCCTGTGGTCCTCAGTGTGATGTTTTTTGAGCTCGATTCCACAACCCAAAGGCTAAGGCACTATAACTGCATGTTCTTGGTAGCTCATAGGGAGCATGCCATCCCCTATGGAGCTAAATGTTATCACATATAGATGTCAAGAGGTCGCAGGATGACCAATTTCATGGTATTCACATATATCATCCTTGAGCACAAAGAGAAACATTCATAGAAGTCCATTTTGGGATTGAATCACCAATAAGCAGGTTTGATTTTCAATGGTGGAGATCCCATAAGCAGTTCGAATCAGCGACTCTCGGGCGGTCATGATTTCAAATTCACGCAAGGATTAATGACTAGGATAGAGGAGCCAAAGTCCTGAAGTAAATATAATCCATTGAAGGCTAAGGACACGTGTCGACAGATATCGCACTTCGAAATATTTACTTCATATGATTGTGCGAGCAAACAGAAGCAAAGTCTTGAAGAGCCAAAGCCTGAACTCCTGAAATAATTGTGGATCATTAATCTCAAACCAACAAGGAACATTGATCTTGGAAGCAGCCCTAAATTCCTAAAGGTCTTGAATTAAATGTCCTCCATCCAAATAAAAAGGCCATGCATCACTAGCTCTCTCGCTTCTAGAATTCGGAACTTCAGAGAATTGTAAGAGAAAGCAGGAGAAAAAGGCCTAAAGCCCGAACTCCTGGAGTCCATCTCGGTCGTCCAAGGAAAGTGGACTTGTGGTTCTATATCTCACACTTTGGTAATTCAAAAATTTGAAGGATTGTAATAGCTATGCATTGAAAAGGACTAAAGCCTGAACTTCCGAAGTAAATCTCAACCGTCCAAGTCAAGAGGTCGTGTGTCACTAGATCTCTCACTTTGAGAATTTGACACTTCAAAGAATTGTACGAGAAAGTAGGATAAAAAGGCCCCAAGCCATAACTCCCAGATTCAATCTTGGCCATCCAAAGAAATATGGCACACGACGGAAAATCTCACACTTTGGGAATTCGACACTTTGGGAAGTAGGAGAAAAAGGGCTCGAAGCCCAAACTCCCAAAGTAAATATGAGTCATCAATCTTTTTAACAGGAAGTAGGGTCCATCCAAGAGTGGCACGTGGAAAAAAAAGAGGGGATTTCCTAGATCATAGATCGCATCCCGATAAACAACGAAGCTCCATTGAGGGGAGGAAACTTGCTCAAGCGTTAAAATTATTGAGCGGTCCCGCAATCGAAACCGTGGTGTAGTAAAAGAGCTACGTTGCAAAAGGTGGTGAATTGCAGGATCAAAAGTGGTGTGAATCCAAACCTCCTTTGACGACCCCACAATCACATGCTTATATATTGTCTAATCCAAGAGCAACACATGGAGGTCCCATCGGTGTTGAGCCTCGAACCGATCCCAAGGAGGATTCAATTAATGGAAAAGGACGGGTAGCTGAAACCTCAACTCAGTGCATAAATTGAAGGCATAGAAACCATGGCCAAGAGGACTAGAATGTCAGCACACAGTACCACAGAGGGCAGAAAGGCCCATGTTGATATGAGTTTGAGTCTGACACAGGAGGATACATGCACATTCTTATGGAGGAATGAGTAGATGAAAGAATTAAACGAGATAGCTAGTTCACACTCATGTAAGTTGTGGACTATTCGGATTATAAACATATCAGTTTAGATTTTGTAAAATGGGGGTGTTCTTTAGAGGCTGGAGACTCAAGTGAGTTTCAGGAGTAGGGCTCTGTAATTTTTCAGTTTGTATGCCTGAGGGCTTGGATTGTAATCATTTTTATCAGACCGTCTTCTTAGTTTACATGATATTTTTGTTTTCCTTCTTGTCTTAATGTAATCTCTCTAATTTATGGATTCCTGAGGCGATGTAGTTTATGTTTCTATCATGCATGTCTTTCATGGTTCATCAGATTGTCTTTGTTTTCCTTCTTGTCTGAATGTAATCTCTCTGATTTATGGATTCCTGAGGCGATGGATTTTATGTTTCTATCATGCCCATCTTTCATGGTTCGTTGGTTTTTATTTATTTTTCTTCTTGTCTGAATGTAATCTCTCAGATTTATGGATTCCTAAGGTGATGGATTTTATGTTTCTATCATGCCCATCTTTCATGGTTCGTCAAATTTTGTCTCTTTTTCTCATTGTCTGGATGTAATCTCTGTTATTTATGGATCCCTGAGGCGATGGAGGATTTGTTGCTATCATGCCCATATTTCATGGTTCACCAGACATTTTCTATTATCTTCTCCTCATCACCACATTAATCCTTTTGTCTGATAGGAAGTTTAAATGCCTTCCTTATCCATAATACTTATGACTCCATAGCCTAATGATCATGAACTGATATGGAGTTACTTCTGCTATCTTTTCCTCTCCTTCCAGTCTCACTGATCCACCTACTCAAACCATTTAATCATTTTACTTTTTTTTGATGGGTACTGGGCTTATCCTCTTCTAGTCACAGGGTGAATATTAGTGTTAACACCTCCCATTCCATGTCCTTTCATTCTAGCCACTTTCAGTGGGACCTGAATCTTCCTAGAGTGGAGGTGATTTTTTTTTATGGTTGGGATCCCATGGGCTAAGTCACTCAAATGGAAAATTATTTCTCATTGCATGGAATTTCTAATTAAATGGACAAAATCCATTATGGTGTTCTCTATTTAGATCTTGAATGTTTGTAATGGTCGAAATGGAGAAAAAATGAACGTGAATGGTATGTGGTTTGAAAATACTATATGCAAATCCTTATGAATGCTTTAACATTGACACCCACCATTTAGGCTATTTGACCAAGTTGAAACAATTTGTCATAGTGGAATACCTTATAGCTTCCTTTGAGCACTTTTATTCCCACACATAAGCATGTTAGATGATTTTTTTCAGGAATTATTTATTAGTGGCCTCAAGGATAAAATCCAATCCCACGTCGTAATGGCTCACCCCTAGACTTGGATGGAATCTACTAAATGAGATAAGGAAGAACAATAGGTTGTCTCCTACCAAACTAGAAAACCCTCCTTTATTCCTCTCCCTAAACGCTTAAATCCCACCCCTCCTGCCACTCCACTCAATATCCATAAATTGACCAGGGAAGAAATGGATGAATGCCAAATCAAGGGCCTTTTCTATGATTGTGATGAAAAATATTTTCCAATGCACAAGTGTAAGGAACAAAATATTTTTATGGCCCTCTCTGAGGATGTTTCTGATGAAGAGGTAGAGTTTTACCCCGTGGTATATTTACCGAAGCCACCTGATCATACCCCTCCTTCTAATCCATTAGAAGTAAAACCACTCATTTGATTGAATGCCCTCATTAGTTTCTTTTCTCCCCGAACCCTCAAGTTGATTGGATACATTAAGCATAGGAAGGTGATCATCCTAATTGATAATGGAGACAACCATAATTTTATTCATCACTGCATTGCTCAAGAAACCAATTTCTATATCCATGTAATCAATAATTTTCAAATAATGATTTCCAATGGTGGTTCCATGAAATGTGGGGGGCATTGTGAAAATGTGTGCCTCAAAATTCGTGAGTACAACCTGAAATCCGATATGTTTGCAATTGACATGGGTGGTTGTGAGATTGTGCTTGGTTCATAATGGTTGCACACTCTTGGCCCTAGCCTCATGGATTTTAAATAATTAACCATGCAATTCCAATAGTAGGCACAACAATATAAGTTCCAATGCATCACCATAGGCTCCCATAAGATCATCAATTACCATACAATGTAAAATATCCTCAAAAAGGAAATCCAGGCATTATTTATCATATCCATTACATTCAATTAGTTGACACACCTTCTATGCATCCTGACCTCCAATCTATACTCTCCCAACACGAATAGGTTTTTACCACTCCCCATTGACTCCCCCTTTCCCGTAGTATTCATGATCATTCCATTCATCTAGTCCTGAGAAGTCTTCCTCCCAATTTTCACCCTTATCATCACCCCTTTTACCAGAAGAATGAAATTTATAAAATTGTTCAAGAATTGCTCGAAGTGGGTGTTATTTTTCCTAGTACTAGTCCCTATTATTATCCTATGGTCATGGTAATCAATAAATATGGCACTTGGAGCATGTGTCCATACTTTCACACCCTCAACAAATTCACCATCAAATACAAATTTCCCATTCCTCTAATTGATGACATGTTGGATGAATTGAGTGGTGCTCAATACTTTACTAAACTTGATCTCCCTTTTGGATACCACTGAATATGTATGAAAGATGAAGACATTCCCAATACTTCATTTCAAACTCATGAGGGTCACTATGAGTTCTTGGTCATTCCCTTTGGCCTTGAAATTATCCCTTCACTTTCTAAAGTCTCATGAATCATGTATTTTGTCCTTTCCTTGATCATTTTGTCTTAGTTTTCTTTGATGATATTAGCATCTATAGTAAAACTTGGAAATCCCATCTCACCCATGTGGATAAAGTTCTCAATCTAGTCTCTTAGCAAGACTTCACCAAGACTTTTGTATTTGAATGTAATGCTTATGGGAAAGGAATTGGGGAAGTCCTCATGCAAGATGGTAGGCCTTTGGATTTCACTAGAAATAAAAATTCAAAGACATTTGTTGATTATTTGGATTGGTTTTCATTGATGTCAACCCTTGAAGAAAGTATGGTAGAAACATTCTGGTAGCCCCAACGGTATGGTTAAGGGACCCAAGTTTGTTTTAGGTATAAATAAATGAAGATAAATGATTATGCAGGTAAGACTATTCTATATGGATAGTACATGTCGTGTTGTTTTTGGTGATATGTGGATAATAACATAACTCCTCACGGTTAGAGAGTTATGACCATGTAAAGTTGGAGAACCCTCATGAGTTATCTAGAAGCCCTTAGAAGGTCAAAGAAGTCATATTATTCTATAATCTCTTAGAAGAAGTTGACTAGTCAAGTGGGTGAAACTAGGAGTTAATCATGGATTGAGTGGCTTCATTAAGAAAATTATTAAAAATAAATTAGTTGCAACTAGAAGTGGAGAAGTTACTCTTTGTGGATAAAGTGGTTGTAAGTGGACAAGTAGTTAGAAGTGGTTTAACCCTAAAAGAAGGAAGTTGGGTAAAGTTAGTTAGAAGGTAACCCCTTGAGGAAACTACTTGGAGAATATAAATAAGAGAGAAAGGGTCTCCTATTAGAATATAATGATCACATTGAATATCAATTATTTGTGAAAATTTTATTGTATGTACTCATTGATACATCTGAAGTTACGCAATATTGAGGAAGTGGAAGAGGGTTGACAGTGAAAGTTTCATAATTTTGAAGAAACCCTAGTTTTTGAGGTGTACAAGGGTTGTAGTACAGAAGGTAGAGTATGTACGCGGGCTGAAGTGGAGAAGGTAGAGTATGTACATGGGATACAGTGTAGAAGGTAGAGTATGTATGTGGGTTGCAATGGAGAAGGTAGAGTACATACGTGGGTTGCAGTGGAGAAGGTAGAGTATGTACGCGGGCTGGAGTCGAGAAGCTAGGGTACATATGCGGGATGTAGTGGAGAAAGTAGAGGACATACATGGGTTGGAATGGATAAGGTAGAGTATGTACATGGGCTGAAATGGAGAAAGTAGAGTACATCTGAAAAAATGCATGAAAGCTTGAGTTGCTAAAGGTGCCAAGTTCTTAGAGTCTAAAAGCAATCTCCTAAGAAGGTCTACAGTGATCAGGTACTATAGATCTATCAATATATTAAAAATGTATGTAATATTCTTATGTATAGTTGGATGTTGTTGTCTCCATGAGATAGGGTCATGGGATTTTGAGGTTTTTCTCTAGAGAGGTTGTTGGTTGTATGACACTTATGGTATGAGCTAGATATAGAGAAATACAACACTGGTATGTTTGTATTATTCATTGGTACATTTTGTTGGTTTAAGTGTTGAGGAATAGATTGTATTTCTTGGTAGATGGTTGAGGGTTTTTCTTGTGAAGTGGATGTGAAGTTTTTTTTGTGGTGTGAGGATTTATATCAGTGAGGTTTTGATGTCTAGTCCATGTGAGGGTTATTACACTTGATCATGATTGTATACACATGCATGTCACATGACTATAGAGACACATATGCATTTGGTTAAAGGATATGTATGAATATGTATGCATAGAGAATAGTTATAGGTTGGACATAGTGACAGGTTGCAGGTTGATGTGATAGATGCAACAAAGGGTGAGATTTTTAGAAAGGTGAAAACCCTAGATCTTAGAAGGTGTATGCAGGCTACAGTATATAAATTCCATGTACATACATAGGCTGCAATATAGAAAGGGCACATGCATATGCGAGCTACAACACATAAATGTCATGTACCTATTGGTTTTGTTGGTTCAGGATGAGTACAGGTACAGGTTGGTTATAAGATACAGGCACATGTTGGTTACAAGTTACAAGAACATGTTGGTTACACGTGCATGGCACAAGTTGGTACAATTTTACAATGTTATATATCACAGTGACAATGTTGAAGTAGTTTCATCATCTATTTGGCACTTATATTTCAGGGAGTTAGGACGGGGAAAGGATACGTGGTTGTAGAAACCTTCCGGTTGTAGCCAGATAACATAGGGGGTTGTAGCCTCCTTCTGGTTGGAGCTAGAGAATTGGGGATTTGGAGCTTACCTTAGGTTGTATCATGAAAATATAGGGGGTTGGAGCCTCCTTCTAGTTGCATATGGAAAACAAAGGAAGTTGGTGCTTCCAATGAATGTAATTTCTAAAGACATATAAGAAAAAACATTCTATGGTTTTCTCTCTCATTGGGTTTCCACATAAAAATATTGGTGTACTGTGTATGTGTGTGATTGCTCATTTTTCATGGTTTATTTATTCTGCACTTCTTGAATGATATTGATATATTGATCATAAATATTAACAACACTCATATATTGTGGTTAAAAAGGACTAAATTTCTCTATTACTAATCCATCCCCCCTCTTAGTAACCCAACAATTGGTATCAAAGTAGGTTCCTTCAGGATTCAGTTTAACCATTGGAAGGTAGATCATGGAGAGAAAAGATATGTATAAAAATGGAATACCACAGTTTGATGGACAAAACTTTTCATTATGGAGTGGAAGGATGAAATCAGTAGTAGATGGATATAAATAACCTATCATTCCACCAACAAATGAAAAAGGAAAGAAACACAGTCTAAATAATTTAAAATCCAAAAATGATATCCTGAGTGGTCTGGGTGATTCGGTATATGTCAAAGTTATGCATTGGAGCTTTGAAAAGATGATTTGGGACAAACTTAAGAATGTTTATGAAGGAGACAAAAAATTCAAGGAAGAAAGCTTCAAACATACAGAGGTCAATTTGAATAGCTAAATATGAAGGAAGATGAAAATATTTCAACCTTCTTTTTACAAGTTGATGAAGCAATGAATGCAATTAGGGGATTGGGAGAAGAGGTTTATGAATCTATAATTGTTCAAAAGGAGCTAATATCTCTCCCAATGATATCTGATGCTAAAATCTTAGCACTAGAAGAAAGAACAGATCTAGATTGAATAAGCATGGATGAGATACATGCTATATTCATAGCCTATAAAATGAGAATCGAATAGGAAAATCTAGTTACAAAAGAAGAAACATTCAAAGAATCCAAGAAGTCAAATAAAAATGGAAAGAAAAAGGAAAATTTAGATACAAACAATAGTGGCATCGTAGAGGATGACAAAGAAGTAGGCAACTTTGTTAGAAGACCGAAAAGGGGAACCACCGACAGATATAGAGGCAATATTCCATTGATTGTTTTTAATTGTGATGGTATTGGTCATTTCACTAGCAAATGTTGTAACACCCCTTTCACTCAGCTACCAAGGTTACTATAACACCACTTGGTAGATAACCCAGAATAACTGTAGCGCACCTTGGCTACCATGTAGGTGTTACTACACGGAATAACACATTCTCATTCATAATTAATCACATGCATTTAAGCAAATAAATATATTTAAGCTCAGAGTAAGCATAAGAATTATTACTAACATAAATAATCCATGGAAATAACATTAATCCAAATGCACAGCAAAATGCATGATAATTATAATACATAGAGATACAAAAACATAATTAAAGCATCATCTGGTACTTATCTTTGAAACAGTGGCAGTTCCACCAACCAAGTGCAGGCCTTCCATGAACCTCCCAGCCATAGACTGCACTGCTCATCAACTCAACAGTCGGTCACCCCTGAGTTGGGACTAAGCTCCACCCTAAGGAAAGGAATCTAGGCTCAGGCTGAGGTTACAGGGAAAATAGTCACACACAATCCACAAGGACGAAATGCTCTCCCAGGAATCTCCCACGCTCACTGCCCATAGACCCTCATTCCCCACATGCCTATTCCACCCCAGGATAATGCACCTTATATGCCACCTAGACAGTCCTTCGGCTACCAATCTCCCTTACCTTAGGTTATAGGAACAGACCAGACCGAAAGTCTCCGGGCTCTATGGAAGCTATAGGGTTCCTTCCAGGAGTTCTCTCCTTCCCCTGCACACTCTCTTACCTGGAGGGAGTCGCTCACAAGCCAACAAGCCTCACACAGTCCAGTGTTGCGTAGTATCAACAATCCCATCGGAAAACAGACACAAGCTTTCCAAAAATTTGTTCGGCAATCACAGGATGGCTTCACAGTCACGGCTTTGGAACAGGGAATGCTCGCATAGGCTCGCTCAGCTTTCCCAAACAAGAAAATACTCTTTCCCGAATTCAACACAGGCTTCTCGTAGGTTGGGGTTACATGCACGAGATTTCTCAGAATCAGACACAGCCATTCGAGTCACAGGGTCTCCCGAAGGTTCTCTACAAGAGTCAGGTTAGTCATACTGCTTATAGCTCCGTACGCGTTCAGACAATCCGGTGGAATGGGAATGGAACCTTCTCACAGCTCACCCTAGCCATTTTATTCGCATGCACTAGGGTTGACACTTGTCACCCATGGAACTGCATGCGTTCCACCAACACATGTTCCTCCCACCACTTGGGAAATCATGCATCCTTCCAAAAGGACTTAGGATAAAAACATATGATGCACATATCTTTTGGAATAATATTAAAATATTATTCCCAGGCTTAAACCACCCCTAGGATTAGCCCCTAGGCTCAACACTTAGCCCGTTTCCCACCTTCCAGCCCCTAATTCCTTGCCCACTCTGTGGATGCTCAGTCCCCCTTCACTCATTCATCGTGGTCGGTCTACACCTGGTGGTGTTTATATTTTATTAAGTGTTCTACATGATTACATATACAACAACAGGCTCTCGACCTTCAATACTCAGGCTCCCTGGCCTAACAACACATAAGCCTCCAACTTATGAAAAATTGGCTCACCAGCCTATAAAACATGATTACAATTCCTTTCAGAACTTGGTTTACAGCGGGGCTCAGCCTTGGAGACACTACAATTTCCCTCCCCTTATTTTTGCAGTGTCCTCAGTGCAACTTACACTGTCTCTGCAAGGCTTTCAAAATTTTCAAAAAGATGCAGGGACTCTGCCCGCATAACCTCTTCATGCTCCCATGTCGCATCCTTAGGACCGTACCAGGTCCACTGGACCTTTACAAGCTCTATAGATCGATTCCGGAGTTGTTTTATTTTCCTGTCCAATATGCGCACATGATGCACTTGCATGACACTTTCTGGTTCCACCTGAATCATATTCCAATCG
>ML779655.1:527703-563828 GCA_009831015.1 Picea engelmannii
AAAAAAAAAAATGCCCATATTCAACAAGTAATTTAACACACAATTGATACTTATCTTTGATAAAATACCACCAATTGCATGCATACCTTCCACGTTCCTCCCAACCATATAGCACACTTCTCATAATTCTCAGTAGTGGGTCACCCCTGAGCTGGGACTAAACTCCACCTGGGTAAAGGGATTCCTAGCTAGGCTGATGTATCTTAGATAGCATGAACAACTCCCTCAGGTGCCTTTTAACACATATAATTGAAAGGGTCAAAAAATCATTTGATTTTTGTTTTTTGAGTCATAGGGCTACATAATTCATAGGTTTTTATGTTTTCTTGTTACGATCATCACTTAAAGTTTGATTTGAATAAGCTAAATTTAGTCTGGCCTTGGTCTAAAGTCTTTGGGTTATGCAATTTGTTATCATGACAAGGTAAATAAACCCCCATGAGTCACATCTTTGATTTTTTACATCATTACCTTGACATGTCACATCTCCATGTTGTACACAAGGTTTTGTTTTTCACCATCTATCTGTTTAAGTGTCAAGTCAAAGTAGGGTGCATGTGCTGCCAACTCACTAGGAGACGTCACAACATACTCTAAGTACCTCATGCATTCATTTGTCATCATTGAAATTAAAGGATTATGTCAAGAGGATTTCCTTGTTTTTAGAGCCTACATTTAACCATTTTTAAGGGATTATTTCATAGATCTCATAACCGTTTCATCAAAGTGTGTAATTCATGTTTGAATTAGGCGTTGTGAACTGGTAGATAGGCACTGCAAACTGGTAGACAAATGCTAGGAATTGGTAGACATGCGCTACGAACTGGTGTTGTGGACTGGATGAAGAGGACGTTTGGAGGTTGGATAGCTTGCAAACATCTCTGCTCAAATTCACAAACATCATCATCAAGCCCAGGTCCACCAGGTACTCCATGAGAGTTTCCATGTTGTTTAGGGGTTGAGAGAGGGGTTTTTGTTGGTTTTTTTATCGACGCTGCAAACTATCCATTTATTTTGGTCCCAGCTTTCAAACTCACCTCCATAATATTATGAACCTTACTTACTATACCTGGTGGCCTTTAGACCTCATCCATATTTCCCACTGCTCAAAATTCACTTGTTCCACTAAATTTCCCCATCATTGTGCACTGTCACTCTTGCGCTATGAATAGAGTGTTGTGAACCCTCTGTAACAATATTGTTAAAAATATCGTCTTTTGAATATTTTAAAAAATTCAACTTTTAAAGAGTGAATATACACCCCTCCCAAACTTCATATATGTGGTTGATCAGTTGTTGAACCATGTTTAAAGATTGCATGCATTATCATGATGTTAATTGATGTTTGTATTGATAAAAAACCTTGTTTTAGCAAATAATTTACTTTCACCTCCCTTTTATTATAACTCTCAGTTGTTTTTCCTTATTGTTCATGTTGAAAAAGCGTCTTCTGTTATATTTCATGTGATATAATAAGGTGCATAAATCTTCGTACAAGGTCAACCTTTGAAAACATTTATGTCATCAAAATCCTGATTTCTTGTACTCCCTATTTTCACACATCTAGTTGTCATTAAAACTCACAAAAAAGCTTTGTTATAGCAACAATTATGGATAGTCAACAACATAATAAAACTCACAAGGGAGGGGAGATTGTAAGGACAGATGCCTACGACATGCAACTCCTTGACTCTGAAACTTTGATCAGGGAAGCCTTTCAGAGGATAGCTTGCATTAATTTCTTTCAGAAGATGCAGAGGGGGCATCCAGAGGTGGCCAAAGAATTTTCATTAAACTTCAATGGGACCAAAACCAAAGTGGGGATGTTAGAATTTGAAGTTTCAGAACTATCCATCTCTATTGCAACAGACATACCCAATACCAGAGAAAAGTGGTTCAAGGCAATGTCATTAAATTCTTCCTTCTCCAAGGAATTCCTTAATCCAAAGTATCGAGGGGACAACTTGTCCAAATGGGTACCTAGAAGCCACATGCTTGAATTTTTTGATAAGATGTTGAAGGTTATCCATAGGTATTTCACCTGTGAGGGGAGATTTAACATGGTATACCAATACCACATCAGGCTACTATTACACTTCACATGGAAAGAAGAAATAAACATCCCTTTTTATCTCTTTATAAGCATTGGTAATATGGTTGATAGAGTTCAAGCCAATTCTAAGAAAGTAGACACTATTTTCTTTCACTCTGGCCTTATTAAAATGTATGTGATGGAAGATTTTAGAAAGACAAACACTGATTGGGAAACATTCCTCACTTCATCACAGTTTTAGCAAAATGTTTCCCCCACTCCACAGTCCAAGATACAAAGTCCTACTCCTATTGAGAGGACTATGTGCTCAAAGGTTAGAAAGAAGAAGAGGGGTGCTATGACTGATAAAGATGACATAGCCACAAATGAAATAGAAGAAGGAGGACCTTCACAACCTTCACATAGGGAATCTTCACCCATGGTATATCCCACTCCTATGGAGGTTATTTCAAGAAAATCCACAAGTTTAAGAGGAAGGAATCTTGTTTTTCCTTCAGCCATTGCTGCAGACAAGGTTAATCATAGGAGGCATTTTACTAGAGCAACAACCAAGCAAAATGTTCCTGAGAAGGATGATGTAGAAAAAAATTCAGCCAGGTAAATCCAAATATTTTGAGCAGCCCATTGAAATTTTTGATATCACTACTGCTCAACATAAAATCAATCCCACATTAAGAGGCTCCAGAGAAAACTCAAAGAAGCAAAGGTTGAAGATGATAAACTGAAGAGAGAAGACAAAACATATCTCATCAAGATCAAATCAGAAAGTTAAAGGAAGAACTAAAACCTTTTAAAGAAGAATTGGCCAAAAGAAATGTGGACATGTTGGGTGAGGTTGCTACCATGAGAATCTCCAAAGTTAAAAAATGAATATGTTGAACCTCCATAACCAACATCAATTTTGGTCAAATTTCTTATTTTATGCATTTTTACAACTTTTGAGGATGGCTATGTTTTGTAAATCATGATTATCTATTTTGATGCTTTATTCTAAGTCATGTACCAATAATATGAAGTTGTTAAAACGTTTTGGGACACATGAGATAGTTTTTGGATGTTTTAAGACTTTGTAAAATCAAACAAGCCACTAAAGGAAAGTTCACAACACTTGGCACTGCGAACTAGCTGCTACAAGACAGTTCGCAGTGCAACATTGCGAACTCAATTTTTTTTTAATTTTGGAGGGAAGAGAAGCTGCCAGATGTTAGGATATATGCACACCAACTTTTTTAAGGTAATTTGCAAGCTCTGAGGCCACCTTACTAAATATAATGTGCTCAAATGGACACATCATTAGCTATAAATAAATGTTGCAAATGTTGCCAACATCATCCTGAAATGTAGAATTATGTTTTCTTTCTGTTGTACACCTGTAGTCACACCACCTTTCGACACATGGATCCTATGAAGGAGTTGATATTTGAATTGTAAATTTGTCAATGCCAGTCTAGGCTATAAGATGAGCATTGTAGGATGGAAGAGAGGTTTGAATGGGGTGAGAGAGGAATCATATTGTTTATATTGTCTATGTAGCAGATAGTACCTCCTATTGTATGTACCATACCTAAGACACTTTGGATAATGGAAATTGGTCTTGTTTCTTATCATCTTATTTCTATCTAATTTTGAATGCAGTCCATTGAATGATTAATTTCGTTGAATTGTATCTTTGTTGCAATGGAGGATCTGTTGTGATATTGTTTACAATTATATTAGATTTTTTTCTCTTTGATTATGAGAAATTATTATTTCATAGATTTTTTCTTGATATGTGTGTCAATGCTACCTAATGTAGATGATTGGCATATTACATTTTTATTGTCAATTCTTCCACCTACTCACCTTATTTCTTAAAACTTGATCTAAAGTTATTCAAATCCTTATTTTCTGGTGTATATTGTATGGAGTAAGTTGTGATTGGCATTCCTTTCTGAGTTTTCAACCCATTTTTCACCTTATCATAAACACTTATCTTTAACATTTTGATAGGTATTGGGATTGCAATTACAATAGTCTAAGTGTGACTTCTAGTGCTAACATTTTTGGCACCATTTCCAAGGAACAAATTGAAGACATTTCCCTGGGTTGTATGAAAAGAGAAAATACTGATTTTGATGGTGCACAATAATCATTAAACAGAAGAATGAAGATTGCACCTAATGACTCCAAAATTCAACTGTGGGTCCCAAAGGTGGACACACGAGGTTGAATTCACAATCAACTTTGGATGCACCTGAACCTAATCAAGAAAAGATCTTAAAGAAGGGAAAAGTTTTGTAAGGAGCTTCCTCTTCCAAATCCTCAGGTACTTCTGGAAATTTACCTGACTCTCCTTTCCATACACCATTTGTAACATATTTATCATTTTCTTATTGTTGAAACTCTTGTAAATTCTAAACTAGGAGATTTCCCTGTAGAATATTCATCTTTTTCTCTTGATCTGAAAGAAGAAAGTATTGAAAAGTTTGATTTTCTTGCATCCCCTGAAGTTGTAAATTGGTTCAGGCTTGAGATTGTGGAAGATTTTCCTCTTTTAGGTTCTCCTTCTCCCCATTCTTTCAAAATTTTTATGTCCAAATAAGAAGGAACATCAATTCCTCTTGAGTTTCCCCCATCCTTATCCAATACTCAACCAATTTTTTCTTAAGTCTAAAACTCCCTCATCTTCTAGTCTTCATTTTCCTAAAATACCTGATATATAGATTGTATCTTTACCTGTCAAATCACCTCATACTTCTCCTAGAATTCAGAATCAACCTTTCCCTAATCAAACGACAGGGGCTAATCCTCCTTGAAACAGAATGGATGCCATTATTTCTTCTAGGTATGCTCCTCTAGTGCTTCCTTATCCTATGAATTCTCTCCCAATAGGATATTACCTAAATTATATGCCCAAATTCACAAGAGAAGAGGATATCACTGCAGAAGAACACCTTGCAACATTTTATAGCTATGCTGATAATCTGAATATTGAGAATGAGGATGTTTGGATGAGATTTTTTGTACAAAGTTTTGATAGTGAAGATATAAATGTTTTTAGGATTTTATCCCCTAGATCAATTGTTGGGATTGAATCCCTAGATGATGCCTTTTTAATGCATTTGGGTGACAAGAAATAAACTTTATATTATATCACTGAATTTGGGGCTCTCAAAAGAAAAGAAGGTGAATCAATATCAAACTTTTCAAAAATGTTTAATAAAATGTATAATAAAATCACTACTAAGATCAAGCCTACTGAAACTTCTGCCAAAATAATGTTTACTAGTTCCTTTGACCCTGAGTTTTGTCTTCCTTTAAGAGAGAGAAGATCTACTTCACTAGCCCATATGTATGATGTTTCTCTAGAAGTGGAATCAAACATATTGGTTTCAGATAAATTAAGAGGCAATTTTGATAGCGATAGGGAGAAAGAAAAAACATAAGCTTCCACTTCTGATGATTTAGGAGTTAACCCCTAGGTTGATGAATTGAGTATGTTAGTCAAGTCACTTTCTATAGAAATGGAAAAAATGAAACTTGAGGGCAGACAAGCAAATAGAAATACACAAGATTTTGGAAATAGAAAGAATTTCAGAAGAAAAAATAATGAACCTCGAATTATTCAAAGAGATCAGAGGAATAGAGAAGATCAAAATTTTTAGACCCCTCTTCAAAACAACCTAGTTGATGATGAAGAAGGAGAAAATGAGGAATTTGATCAAGAAATTCACTATCTGGGAGACACATATACTTCCCCTCATCTAAATCAATATTCTTATGAAGAGTCTCTAATGAAACGTCAACTAAATGAGTTGACTATGGGAGAGAAAACAAATGAAAATCAGAACAATTACAACTTAAGGTAAAAAAAAAAGAGGGAAATCCTAGTACATCTAATAAGCCTAAAAAATCAGAACCCTCTACTAAAACAATGGTTGCACCAAAGAAAGGAAATGAAGAACAAAATAATCAACATCTGGTTAAAGCCCCCATTCGAGAAGTAAAAGAAATTATGAAATCCCCATATTCTTTTAACTTTGAGAATGAAATCTAGAAGATTACAATTCCAGTCCCATTCCTAGAGTTGATAAAGAATGAATATTTCAAGAAGTCCATTTCTAAAATGTTGCATCCTAATTTTTCTTCCCATTCAACAAATTCAGTAAATTTTCAAAAACTTGCAGTTATATTGGGGCCCTTAGTAGAAGATAGAGATGACTCCCCTCCTCCTTTTTATACCTCATTGAATGTACATGATAATATCTTTCACAATTTCCTGATGGAATCAAGTGCATCCCATAACTTGATGCCTAAATCTGTTATGGATGAACTAGGTCTAGATATTACCAAATCATATCACGATCCATATTCTTTTGACTCAAGAAAGGTGAAATGCCTTGGGGTGATTAAAGATTTGGTTGTTAATCTCTTTCAATTTCCCATGAAGAGTATATTCATGGATATTGTAGTTGCATATGTTCCCCCCAGGTTTGGGATGTTATTTTCCAGATCATGGATTAAAAGGTTGGGAGGGACATTGCAAATGGATCTCTCTTATGCCACTATACCAGTCTTTGAGGGTGAACACAAAAGGTTGTATAGAGAAGAAAAATTGGATTGTATTATTAGTGATGAAGGTAATCCCACAAAACATCCTAGTTATGATATTGAAACTGATTTGGGATCTATCATTCTGTAGCTTACTGATCTTCGTCAATCACCATTGGAAATTAGAAAGCAATTACCAACAACATGTGAAACAATCAAACAAGGTGCTAAAAATTGGAGAATGTATTTTGACGGGGAATATTCTAAAGATAGTGCTGGTGTTGGAGTTGTTTTCATTTCTCCTTCTCAATAATTCATATCTTTTTATTTCAAATTGGAGTTTGAAACCATAAACAACATTTCAGAATATAAGGCCCTAGTTTTCGGGCTGAGGGCTGCTAAAGATATGAAAATTGAAGAATTATCAGTTTTTGTAGATGCATAGTTGATTGTACATCAAGTCAAAAATATATATCAAGAAAAGAATCCCAACCCGAGGACTTACATGAATGAGGTATGGGATCTTATTGACAATTTCTTCCTAGCTTTCAACATATCCTTTGTTCCTCCTAGTTGTTTCTGCTAGTAACTTAAAAATCCCACTACCTCCTAAGCTCAAGTATGATGTTGAGGTAAAGTATAGGCCTTATATACTTGAAAATGTCAAACATTGGAAGGTCTTTGAAGATGATCTTGAAATAAAGAGATTTTTGGAAACAATAGAGGAATTTTCTGTGCTTCACATTGATCAAGACTCAGATAATGAAAACAATCCTCATCATGATAAATTCTTGAACAAGATTGCATACCACAAGATTTTCCAGCTTCCCAACAATCATATTCCAAAGGGATTGGTTCCTTTGGAGATATTATTTGATAGTAATGTTGTGGCTGTGAAAGTGAGAGATTCAAATGAAGATGTTGATCTGACAGAGTGCAATCTAGGTACTGATGAAAATCTCAAGTATGTCAAGATTTTTAGTAGCATGTCAGAAAAACAAAGAGTTGAGTATATCAAATTGTTAAAGGAATTTGCTGATGTATTTTCTTGGAATTATGATGATTTCCAAACTTGTGATTCAAGAATTATTGAGCATAGCATACCTTTGAAGGATGATACCAAATCATTTAGACAAAACCAAAGGAAGATCAATCCTATGTTGCGTCCCATCATGGAGAAGGAGGTCAAAAAATTGCTTGATGCTCAGATCATTATAACTTTGAGGTATTTTGAGTGGATAGCTAATCTAGTCCCTATTAGGAAAAAGAATGGATAAATCAGACTTTGTGTTGATTTCATAAATTTAAACAGGTGTTCTAGGAAATATAATTACCTCTTTCCTAAGATGGAGCATATTTTGCAAAGGGTGATAGGCTCATCAAGGATGTCCATGATTGATCGATTTTTAGGCTACAATCAGATTTATGTTTTACCTGAAGACATGAAGAATACATCATTCACCACTCCTTTGGGTACATTCATGTACGCCAAGATTCCCTTTAGTCTCATGAATGCAAGGGAAACCTTCTAGCGTGCAATGGATATTTCTTTTATTGGAGAAAAGAATAAATTTGTGGTTATCTACTTGGATGGAATCACAACGTTTTCAAAATATGATCAAGAGG
This sequence comes from Picea engelmannii, assembly GCA_009831015.1. Taxonomy (NCBI): domain Eukaryota; kingdom Viridiplantae; phylum Streptophyta; class Pinopsida; order Pinales; family Pinaceae; genus Picea; species Picea engelmannii. The sequence goes on from ML779655.1 coordinate 535,913, forward strand.
ATTATCAACATTTGGAGAAGGTGTTCCTGAAATGAAAAACATATGGATTGTCACTTAGTCCCAAGAAGTCCCTATTTTCTATGAAGGTAGGTAAGCTGTTGGGACATATTGTCTCTATTGAAGGGGTAAAATTGACCCAAGTAGAGTAGAGGATATTAAGACTCTATCTCTCTCTAGGTCCAAGAAAGACATGCATTCCTTCCTGGGAAAGATAAACTTCTTGAGAATATTCATATCCAATTTTGTTGAGTTGGTCAAATTTATCGCATCCATGTTGAGAAAGGGGAATGAGGTAAAATGGACACTTGAAGCTAGGAATTATTTTGATAAAATTAAAAAAGCATTGACTGAGGCACCTATTCATATCAATTCTAATTATTCAAAGAATTTCTGATATTTTCTTTTTCCTCAAATGATACACTATCTACTATCCTCCTTAAGAAAAAATCAGATGGAATAGAGCAACCTATTTCTTTTTTCAGCAGAGCATTGAGAAATGTTGCAGTCGGATATGATATCATGGAGAAAAAATATTATGATTTGGTCAAAGCCCTCAAATATTTTAGAGTGTATGTTTCATATTCCAAAATTGTTGTGTATGTCCCTTCAAGCTCTGTAAAAGAAATTCTGATTCAGCCTGACATAGATGCAAAAAGGAGTAATTGGATTTCTAAAATTATCAAGTTTGATCTTGAGATGAAACCTACCAAGTTGGTGAAAGGAGAAGGTTTAGATAGATTATTAGTTGAATGAAATTGTAAGGCACTTGGGGTTAATTTCATGAATGCTAATTCTGGAAATCAGTAAACTGATATTCCTAGTAGCAACTCACATGTCAACCCAAAGTTGACAGAGTGTAGTTGGTACAAGGAACTCATCCATTTCTTGCAAACATTGCAGCCTCCTAATGGAATTGAGAAGACTAAGGTGAGGGATTGAAATCTTAAATCAATCATGTATTGCATTGTTGATCATGTTCTGTATTGGAAAGATCTTGTAGGATTTCTTTTGAGATGCTTGGATCTAGAAGAGGAAAAGAAAACCATGAATCATTTTCATCATAGCCTATGCGGAGGTCATAATTTTTGGAGGAATACAACATATAAAATACTTAAATCTAGGTACTTCTGGCCTAACTTATTCAATGATGTATGTGCAAAGATCAGATTCTGTGATAAATTTAAAAAATTCTCAGGAAAGCAACAACTAAAATATTTTCCTTTGAAGCCCATAGTGGTATCTGGTCCTTTCCAGCATTGGGGATTAGATTTTATTGGAGAAATCCATCCACCTTCAAGTGGCCAACATCATTGGATTCTGAATGCCATTGATTATTTCATCAAGTGGATAGAATCGATTCCCATAAGAAATGCAACACATAAAGTAGTCATTGGATTCCTGGAAGAAATTATGTCAAGGTTTGGTTGTCCTAACAATATTGTTACTGATAATGCTATAGCTTTTAAAGATGAGCCTCTGGTCAAGTTTTGTTAAAAGTTTGGGATTCAACTTATTCACTCTACTCCATACTACCCTCAAGGTAATGGCTTAGACTAATCCTCCAACAAGAACCTAAATCAGAATTTTTTTGGAGGATAACAAAAACTATTGGGATTCAATGCTAAAGTTTTCTCTATGGGAAGATAAAGTAACTACAAAGAGATCAATTGGCACTACTCCATTTCGGATGGTCTATGGAACTGAAGTTATTTTTCCTACTCAACTAGCCTTACCTATGGAAATATTTCTTCAAGACCAACAAGGAGAACTAGATGACATGATCAGGAGAATGCATTAGCTATTGTAAGTACAACAGACCAGGGAGAAGCTCTTTGATAAAGAACAGAGCCGTCAACAAAAAACCAAAGAATCTTTTGACAAGAAGGTGAAAATGGAAGATTTCTAGTTGGGAGACCTGGTGCTCAAATGGGATGCACAAAGAAAAGACAAGGGTAAACATGGTAAATTCAAAGCCTTATGGATTGGTCCTTTCAAAATTTCTAATTTTTACAAAATAATACTTTCAAATTGTAGATCTTGGAAGATACTGATTTTTCTAGTGGCCCATTCAATGGGAATTTTCTGAAGAAATACTTTTATTAAATCCATGAGTGGTTTCCTTTCATTGTAAATATCAATTTTTAGTTTGTTTTATTTGATTTAAATAATGAACCCATAGCCCACGGATCATGTACTGGAACTGCATGTTCTTAGAAACTCACAAGGAGCATGCCATTCGATATGGAGCCAGATGTTAACACACAGAATTGTAAGGGTCAAAAAATCATTTCATTTTTGTTTTTTTGAGTCATAGGGTTACATAAGTCATAGGTTTTTATGTTTTCTTGTTATGTTCATCAGTTAAAGTTTGATTCGAAAAAGCTAAAGATAGTATGGCCTTGGTCTAGAGCCTTTGGGTTATGTAATTTATTATCATGACAAGGTAAATAAACCCCCATGAGTCACATCTTTGATTTTTTACATCATTACCTTGACATGTCACATATTCATGGTGTACACAAGGTTCCCTTTGTCACCATCTATTCGTTTAAGTGTTAAGTCAAAGTAGGGTGTATGTGCTTCCAACTCATTAGGAGATTTTACAACGTACTCTAAGTACCTCATCCATTTATTTATCATCATTGCAATTAAAGGATCATGTCAAAAGGGTTTCCTTGTTTTCAGAGCTTACATTTAACCAATTTTTAGGGATTATGTCACATATCTCATAAAAGTTTCCTAGAAGTGTGCAATTCATGTTTGAATCAGGCGCTGTTAAATAGTAGATAGGAATTGTGAACTAGTAAACAGGCTCTGCGAACTGGTAGATAGGTGCTATGAACTAGCACTACAAACTAATTGAAGAGGAGGGTTGGAGGTTGGATATCTTGTAGATATCTCTGTTCAAATTAACAGACATCAACATCAATCCCAGGTCCACCAGGCACTCCATGAGAGTTTCCATGTTGTTTAAGGGTTGAGAGAAGGGTTTTTGCTGGTTTGTCTATTGGTGTTGTGAACTGTCCATTTCATTTGCTCCTAGTTTTCAAACTCACCTCCATGATGTTTGAACCTTGATTACTAGACCTGGCAACCTTTCTACCTCATCCATCTTTCACACTACTCATAATTCACTTGTTCCATTGAATTTCCCCAACGTTGTGAACTGTCACTCTGACACTGTGAACAGGGTGTTGCGAACCCTTTGTTCCAGTATTGTTGAAAACCCCGTCTTCTGCATGTTTTAAAAAATTCAAATTTTGAAGAGTGAATCTACACCCATCTCAAACTTGAAATATGTGGTTGATTAGTTGTTGAACTAGGTTTAAATATTGCACACATTATCATGCTGTTAACTGATGCTTGTATTGATAAAAAACATTGTTCTAGAAGATAATTCACTTTCACCTCCCTTTTATTATAACTCGCAGTTTCTATTTCTTAATGTTCCTATTGAAAGAGTGTTTTCTCTTATACCTCATGTGATACAATAAGGTGCATAAAGTTATGTACAAGGTCATCCTTTGAAATCATTTCTATCATCAAAATCTTGATTCCCTGTACTCCCTATTTTCACACATCTAGCTATCATTAAAACTCACAAAAGAACTTTCTTATAGGAGCAGTTATGGATAGTCAACAACATAAGAAAAGTCAAAATGGAGGGGATATTTTATGGACATAGCCCTATGACATGTAGATCCTTGTCTATGAACCTTTGACCAGGAAATCCTTTTAGAGTGTAGGTTGCATTAATTTCTGTCAAAAGATGCAGAGGGGGAATACAAAGATGGCCAGAGAATTTGCATTAAACTTCAATGAGACCAAAACCAAAGTGGGGATGTTAGAATTTGAAGTTTCAGAACTATCCATCTATGTTGCAATAGATATACCCAATACTTGAGAAACGTGGTTCAACGCAATGTCATTAAATGCTTCCTTATCCAAGGAATTTCTTAATTCAAAGTATTAGGGGGACAACTTGTCCAAAGGGGTACCTATAATCCACATGCTTGAAGGTTTTGATAAGATGTTGAAGGTTATCCAGAGGTATTTCACCTGTGAGGGGAGATTTAACATGGTATACCAATACCACATTAGGTTGTTATTACACTTTACAGGGAAAGAAACAATGAAGCTCGCTTTCTATCTCTTTAGAATCACTGGTAAGATGGTTGACAGAGTTCAAGCCAAGTCTAAGCAAGTAGAGACTAGTTTCTTTCACTCTAGAATTATTAAAATGTTAGTGATGGAATATTTGAGAAAGATAATCACTGATTGGGAAACATTCCTCACTTCATCAAAGTTTCATCTAAATGTTTCCCCCACTTCATAGTCCAACATACAAAGTCCTACTCATGTTGAGAGGACAATGTGTTCAGAGGCTAGAAAGAAGAAAAAGGGTTATATGACAGACATAGATGACAGAGCCACAAATGAAACAGAAGCAAGAGGGCCTTCACAAACTTCACATAGGGAATATTAACCCATGGAATATCCCACTCATATGAACATTCGTTCAAGAAAATCCATAGGTCTAAGAGGAAGAAAGATTGTGTTTCCTTCACCCATTGTTGTAGCCAAGGTTAAGACTAGGAGGCCTTTTACTAGAGCACCATCCAAGAAAAATGTTCTTGAGAAGGATGATGTAGCTGAAACTTCAGCCCAGAGGAAAGGTAAATCCAAATATTTTTAGCATCCCATTGAAATTTTTGATAACACTACTCCTCAAGATGAAAGCAATCCCACCTTTAAGAGGCTCAAGAGGCAACTCAAAGAAGCAAGGGCTCAAGCTGATAAACTGAAGAGAGAAGACTTAGATTATAGTAAGAAGATTAAGGGAGTGATGGGAATTTTGATATGAATTTATTTAGGAATGCAAAATAATACACAAATAACCATGAATACAAAGATGCATTGGAAATAACACTTCATTTCATTAATATCAAAGAACTGAAATTTGTTTATAGACATAATAGAAATTAACTAGCTAGGGCATTGGTAGCTTATCCTTGAGAAGAGTTGTGGTGGCTACAGGCCTCTGAACTCTCTGTTAAAATGAGGCTTGAAGGCCTATATGTTATTGAGAAAATATGGAAACCCTAAACATCCACAAACCTAACCCTAGGAGATGAAACACCAGAATATGGGCCCCGTTGGGGAAAATTGGTACGTCAATTTCCCAGGGTCGTAACTTTGGCATACTATCTTCGTTTGACGCATATGATACATCATTAGAAATATATATATGAGGAGTAAAAATTTCAATCGATAATATGGTGGTCTAGAACGGACTAATATTCGCTGACATGAAAAACTACCAAAAATAGTAAATTGTGCTACAATTAAGGAAATTGGAAAACTGAAAGAAACAATGGTGGGGGTCCAAGTGGAATAGGTGAGTGGCCACCAATATCCACTTGGATCAAATTTTCCATGATATCATTGATAAGGAAATATGTTTAGCCAAAATATTCCCACCTCTCCACAGGCAGCTCAGAAATATCTATAGAGAAAACATATCTCATCAAGCTCAAATAAAAAAGTTAAAGGCAAAACTACAACCTTTTAAAGAAGAGTTGGATAAGAGAAATGTGGACATGTTGGCCATATTTTCTACTAGGGGAAGATCTAGAGTTAAAAAATGAAGATGTTGAACCTCCATAATCAATATCAATTTTGGTCAAATTTCTTATTTTATGCATTTTTACAACTTTTGAGGATGGCTATGTTTTGTAAATCATGATTAGCTATTTTGATGCTTTCTTCTAAGTCATGTACCAGGAATATGTATTTGTTACAACATTTTGGGACACTTGATACAATTTTGGGATGTTTTAAGACTTTGTAAAATCAAACAAGCCACTACAAGAAAGTTTGCAGGGCATGGCACTGTGAACTAGATGGTACAGGAAAGTTCACAGCGCAGCACTGTGAACTCAATTGTTTTGGATATTTGGAGGGAAGAGAATCTTCCAGATGTCAGGATAGATGCACACCAACTTTATTAATTTCATTTGTAAGTTGGAGGGCCACATTCCTATAGAGAATGAACTCAAATGGATACATCATCAACTATAAAGAAGATGTTGCAAACGTTGCCAACATCATCTTGAAATGTAGAATTGTTTTTTCTTTCTATTTTACACCTGTAGTCACGCCACCTTTAGTCACATGGATCCTATGAAGGATTTTTTATTAAAATTGTAAAGATGTCAATGATAGTCTAGGCTATAAGATGACCATTGTAAGACTGAAGAGAGGTTCAAATGGGGTGAGAGAGGTTCCAAATCATTGCTGAGGAACTAGTTTTAAAAGCCATTTTTAGAGCATGTATGTGCCCTGATGCACTACTTCCTATGTACATATGCTAGCTCCATTATAGACAACTTTCGTACATACGTTTACTACATTGTTGCGTATTTACTCATGATGTTTATTATTCTGCCCAAGTACATATGTGAGTTGGCCATAGATAGCCCACGTACACACATGTGTGACCCTTTTTCAAGGGACTGCCCATCCCAAAAATAAAATTAACTTAAAAGTAAATAATTGAAATGCAAGAAGATTTTTTTTGTACTTACATGGTCCAAGTAGGAGGGTGTTTCGTCCACCGTAGCTCCCGGAATCCACTCTTTTGATGAAGGGGTTTTTTGACCTTTTTTCTAATTTCCAATTTGCAATGGTAACAATGAGTTTTCCACTTATATTTATAGAATGTTTTTGGCCGTTTTTGCCCATTTTTGGTCCCCTTTGTCACTTTTCCCATCTTGGTGGCTGCTCAAGTTCTCTTTTGAGTTATCTATTAGTCGTTCTGATACTTTTCTCCTTTCGATTTGGTGATTATTTTTTGGGATTGATTACATTTTCATCATCCTTTGGTAAAATTCATTTTTTCCAACTTTTACATATAAGTTAGGGTTTCATTCCCACTTTATTCATCTCATTGTATTTTCCAGTTTTTCATAGGGTTGGCCCCACTGAAGTGAGACAAAAAACCTTCGTTTCTTCTTTAGAAGTGTCATAATTAGGTGGTAGAGCCTACCTCTACGTGGATGCCCTAGGTAGATAATTTGTTTCATTTTGGCATCCATGTTGTTAGTTTTGACTATAGTCTTGGGATTCCTTTATTATTCTCATCATGATTACATATCAAAGCATGATTCTTTTTTTCTAATCATCATTCTTGGCCTTACCCTCGAGACTCCCTAATGAGCACGCCTTGTTTTCTTTCAAGATCGCTTTAAAATTAGAAAGCAACATCCAACGAGACTGTATTTATTCTTTTCAATATCGTCTGGATTACTTGAGAAAAGTTTCCCCCTTGAGTCTTCTTTAAGCACTTTTCAAACTCTCTAAAAATGAAAATATTTTTGAGCAATCTTTTTGCCCTTCACGCTGGCCAAACTCAAATTTGAAGGAACGTTTGTATGATGGAAGTTTATCCCTTTTTTGGTCCCGATGGATATTTTTACGAATAAATGTATTCTCTATGAACTTTCGTTCACTAGGAGACTAGTCTCAGGCATACGTTTAACCCTTTTTCGGGACCGAGGGACTAAATTTTCGAAAAAGGAACATTCTCCTTGGTTTTGGTTTATCACCTTTTTCGGGCCTTGGAGATTACTTATGAAAAAGGAACCCCCATGGAGTCCAGAGTTAAGCTCTTTTTAGACTCCCTAAAATTGAAAAGATCATTGAGTGATCTTGTTCCTTAAAAGTCTTTAAATTGGTCTAGAAGAACATCTACTTGTCATGAGTTTAACCCTTTTTCTAGCCAGTAGATTATAGCAGAAAAAGGTATGCCTCGGGAGATTTATCTAGCCGAGAGAGTTCAACTCAGTTACCTTTATACTTTTTCGGGATAAGGAGACTAAACGCAGAAAAAAGATGATTCCATAATTAATCTCTTTTCAGACTCCTTAAAATTAAAAAAAATTTCTGAGTGATATTGTCTTTATCACACTCATTAAAATGGTTTTAAAAAGACGTATTTTCGATGCAAGTTTAACCATTTTTCGAGCCGATTGGACTAAATACGAAAAAGGTACTCCCTGGACTCTTCTTTTTGCATTTTTTTAGACTCTCTAAATGTGAAAAAACTACCGAGCTTACCTTTTTTGGGCTCATAAAAATTTACATAGAAGGGGCTTGCTGAGTTATGCTTAATCGCATTGTGGGTCTCATATTTTCATCTTTAGCCTAATGTTGGATCTATGTTTCTCTCAACTGAACCTTCAAATCATTCCTTATATGCAAGCCTTGCAACACCTTTTGCCTCTGCGATCTGACCCATTGACCCATGGAGGAATTTCCCCCAAGTGTCCTTATCCTGCATATGTCTCCTTGCCTCAATCATTAGTATGTTCCGTGCTCTTGGAATAGATTTTATTTCACATGAAACTCATTCCTCCTTTGTAACATAGACATCTTTTATTCTTTTTCAAGCTCGTTTGAAAATTGAAAAATACAAAAAAAAACAAATATTGCGAAAAGAGGGGACGAGAAAGATACATTCTTTTTTCAACAGCCAAGATAGTCTCCCTTGAACAAAGAACATATTTATGTTTGATTTTCAAGAATTGGGATCTAGTATGAAATTCAAAAGTTGTTCTCGCTACATAGAGTTATGTACTCCTCCATTTGGTTACTCTTCCAAACATATGGAGAGTTTGCAATGACTCATGCATCACATAATTATGTCAATGTTATGTTTCCTGAGTCTGATCATATTTCATTCTTTTTTCCAAGGGAGGTTTTACCCAACCTGATTCGGTCTTTCTGCAGTTTGTCTCTCGACTTTCATTATTCGACCATCTCGATATTCCAGTCAAGTCCAGATTCAAAATTGACAAATTTCTCTGCCTCATCATCAAAATCTTCCAGTATTTTCCTGATGGCTTGTCGAAGACCTCAGAGTAGTGATTTTTCCACTCCCATTGTACTCTTACCTAAGTTTTGAATATCTTGAAGTTTTTTCTCGAGCTATGAAGTTTTCATCTCCGACCGCAGGCGTCACTAGCTTCTTGAAGATACATATTGTACTTGTATATCTTGAACTAATTTTGAGATGTAGATATGATGTATATTGATCACAACTACACTTTATATAGTTATATGACATGGATATGTAGTGTATTTGATTGGAAACCATGATTTAGTTCATCCTGAGCATGGTTAATCCCACCTCAGAGAGACAATTGTTGTTTTGCAGATGGCACCTCCCTAACTCTAGTCCTGGGATCACTCATTTTCATGCATTCTCATTGGTGAAGATATTGTAATGTATTTCGGCCATCAATTTCTCTTCTGACCTCATACATTATGGGGCATATGTTATAGCCCTAAAATTCCCTACTCATGCATACATGGAATTGGCCTTTGTACTTGCATAATTTTCCAAATCCTTGTTGAGGAACTATTTTTAAAAACCATTTTTAGAGCATGTACATGCCCTACTGCACTATTGTCCATGTACATAAACTAGATGCATGCTATATAACTCGCTTACATATGCTTGTATCACACTAAACAACTCACGTATACCTCCAAAAGTTGTAACAGTTAAAAAGTTGCAAGGAATTCTGTGGAATTTATAGGTTATTGGAGGTTTCCAAACTAATTCACCTGTTATAGCCCATCCCCCAACCGAATAACTATAAATTTTCCATATAAAAGGAGGTATTGGGGTCTGATTCCAGAATTAAGCATTAGAACAATGAAACTCTGCCCAAATTCCTTATCCTTCCTTGCCCAAGTATTTGCATCCTTTTGTGAGTTATTGCCTCAGCATTCCCTCTCTAACCCATTTTCTCCCATACAATCCATTCCCTTCCCTTGACGTGATCAATATATTATGAGACAAGGATTTTGGAAGGTGCACCTAGAGCATTGTTAAGAGCATCTCGGACCAATTTTGCAGAGCATTGTCCTACAAAGGTTGTAAACTTCAATCTTTGATTATTGAATAAAAGAATCTCTTTTCCTTTTACCAAATGATGGGTTTTATGTATTTTCCTTGATTTATACATAAGAATTTATATATAACCCTAAATGATTAATAGAAATAGTATGTTTGTAGCATTGTTTTCCCAGTTGTGGAAGTAGGTCATGTTTGTTGATACTGAGAGGGCGGTGAATCAGTATCAAGTACAATTTAAAACCTTTTTCAACTTATACTTAAACCATTCAACTATATCCAATAAGAAATGAACAATAGTATAATAGTCACACCAATACACCACAATACACCATGCACAATATATGAGAAATAATCAATAGTTATTGTTCAAGGGATGTAATGACTTCCAAAGGTAGTTACAGCTTCCAAATGTAAAGGGAGGGATAAACCTCCAAGAGGAAGATACAATCCTCCAATATTGAGAGAGATTTAAACTCTCCATCCTTGTCCCTTCCTTCCGCCCAATAATATATGAGAGATAATAAAACTTTACATTAAATCATCACCATCAACCAATCATCACATATAACCTGATAATGCTTCATGAGACTTCTTCAATTTCTGCAATTCTTCAATTCTTGGAGTACTCTCATCCTATAGATAATATTACTCAATGTATTCTCTAAAACTCCAATTTTCACTCCTTGAACCCTCCCAAAAAGAGGTTATAGAAAGAATGGTAGACTTTATTCAATTATGGTCTATTCAGGAGAGTGAACTTGCACGGAATGCCCTGTGCTCAATAATTAATATCCAATTCTGAAACTCCCACACAAGAAACTAAAGTCCATACTCTTTCCAATGAAATTTTACCCACTTCATTTGGATTCTCTATGAATATGTTAGGATTTTTTTACCCAGAACACATGTTTATTGACTAGCTTCAGGACTGGTCACAAACCCTATGTTCCACAGAGTGCATCTCCATAATTATAGCGAATCAAGAGACAAAATTTTTACCATAGGTACCTTGATATGTATTCTCAATACCATAGTGATTTTACCATTTGAATCATTCTATAAAAAAATTTATAGCAAAAATGGTAATATGACCTGAAAATAACATACCTTAGAATACATCACCAAAAGACTTCATCCTCCCTTGAAATTCGGCATTCTTTTCTTCTTATTTCCTATGAAATTCAAATTTTATCAAATGATTGTATAATGATGTTTATTTATACCATTTATGTCACTTCCTTTTAACATTAGGTCTGACCTGACACTTTCGTATTTTGTAATTCTTTTCTTTAATTATCTTCAGGGCCTACATGTACTTCCTTCTTCAATTCACTTTGTCATCTTCAAAAATTCATTTCTCCTCAACCATGAGGATCCGCATGACATGCCACATACCACCGGAAACAACATGATGCATACTATCCATCCATGGGTGTTGTATCTGCATGTGCATTTTCCTTCATGTCCAAATACCTTCATCAATGTTGCAGTCCAAAACTCATGACTAGGGTTGACATCAATGACAACAACCAATCTACCAACAATATCCCCCTTTGTCATTGATTGCAACACTCATGCTCCCCCTATCATCATGATCCCAATTTCTTTCCCCCTTTGACATCAATGGCAAAGGGTATGGCTTCTCCCCCTAATTTTAATGGCAAAAGGTAACCTTCTTCGTTGGGGTTGCTCCCCCTAAACATGTGCCACTCAATAATACTTCATCCTTGTTTTTGGTCTTTGGGACGTTTTCTTCCTTGGAATCCTTTTGTGTGGCATTTGTCTTCTTTGTCTTCTTCATGTCTAGGATGTATATGTTGTTCAGTCTTCCTATTGTAGTTGTAACCAATCTTCCTGAGTTATTTTCTCTAATTTTACATTTTCTGGAGTCAAATGTAAGAGTGTATCCTTGATCACATATTTTGCTGACAATGAGGAGATTATGCTTCAAATCGTCAACCAATAGGACTTTTACTTATTTTACATTTTCACTTCCAAGCTTTAGAGTTCCTTTTCCAAGTATTTTGGTAGATGAGTCATCTCCAAATGCAACATTTTCACCCTTTTTCTTCAAGATGACAAATTTTCTTTGATCTCTGGTCATATGAGATGTGCACCCACTCTCTATGAACCATTCATATTCTTCTTTGCATTCTTTAGCAACTAATGCTATTCGACAATTTTCATTGTGTGGAATTTCTTTCCTTTTCCATGCTGTAGTTGGTATGCAGAAATTTGGCATATGATTATCTTCCTTCATCTCTCTGCAATCCTTTGCTTTGTGACCAAGATTATTGCACTTGTAACATACAATATTTTGATCCATTAATGGGTCAAATGGATTATAATTTCTTTTGAAAGGTCTATGAACATTTTCGTATCTACTATTTTCACCATTCATGTAGCTTGCATAGTTATTCCTTTCATTGATTCTACAATTGACTGCCTTGTGTCCAAAATTTCCACAAGTATAACAATGTCCAAGAACGAAATTTTTATGCCTGGCCATAAGTGATCTTCTTTGTGGTGTGGTCCATCTGGGTTCATGATCTATTCTTCTATAGTTTCCTTCATAATGATTGCTTTCATACCTGATGGGAGAGGATCTTCTGGATGTCTTATTCCTTCTGAATTATAGTTTTCTATCTTGTTGTTCAACTTGTTCTGGAATGTTGGTTTTATCATTTTCAACTTCCTTCTCTTGTTTTGTTGTATTCAAACTATCATTGTATCCTAGTCCTATCTTGTCGTTTGGAGATCTTTGACTGCTAAGGATCTTATCTAATTTTTCAGTGCTTTTTTTGAACTTCCTCAACTTTTTTGTTGTCAATAGTAGCTCCCCTTTTGTGTGATTCAATTCTTCTTTCAATTTCTCATAATCTTCTAATTGTTCCTTCAAGCCATTGATGGTCTTTTCAAGCTTGTAATTATCTTCTTCACAACTACTCAATTCACCTTTTAGTATTATGTTTGTGTTTCTAAGCTTGCTATTTTCAGTTTCAACATGCTTCAACTTTTCAAGATTCTCATCTTCTTGTTCACTCTATGCATTGTCTTTGTATCCCCAAAAGGAATCAATGTTGGTTTCTTCATCTGAATCTTCTTCACAAATGATTTCTTCTTCTTTATAATTCTTATGATCATCATCCTGGTTTTCTTGGGTTATGAATAGGACTTCTCCTCCATCATTATCTTCTTCATCACTCTCATTTGAGTAGATGTCATCATCCTTGGAGTAGAAGCTCTTTTTATTGTTGAGACTTTTCTTTTATAGTAACAGTTTTCAACAATATGTCCTATTCTACCACAATTAAATCATTTGAGAGGACACTTACCTTTGTATCTTTCACTTCCTTTATGGAACCTTCTTACGAAATTTTCTATTTCTTCATCAAGGTCGTTATCCTTGTCTTTTATCTTCTTTATATATTTAAAGGCTGCTTCATTGTTTGTCTAGTCACTTTCTGTACCTATTCTCATTTCATATGCCATAAGAGTCCCATGGTCAAGTCCCTAGTTTCTTCAATGGAGGAGACCTTAACATCATACTTCAAGAGAAGTGATCTAAACACTTTTTGTACAACCAACGATTCATCGAGCTCTTCACCTAATCCTCTAATAGCATTAACAACTTCATCAACACTAAGAAGATAGGTTGCAATATCTTCCTTTTCATTCATCTTCAAATTTTCAAATTCTACTCTATGTCGTTGAAGCTTGACCTGCTTAACTTTTGGATCACCTTCGTAGATATTCTTGAGTTTGTCCCATACCTCTTTAGTAGTGCTGCATCCCATCACTTTACTAGCAATGGTTGGTGCCAATGCTGCTAGAATAACATGTCTGGCTTTTGAATTACAACTCATAAGCTTCTTCTCATTTGGATTGGTTGGAGCATTATTTGGGATTACATAGCCATTTACAACTGAGTACCAAATGTCTACTCCCAAATCCATTAGGTAAGTTTTCACTCTATCACTCCAGTATGCATAATTTATTCCATCAAATTTTTGAATCCCATTTGAAATGTGCTCATGGTCATCCATCTCTACTTAGGATTTTCCTTCCAGTGGTTAAATTGTTCTGAAGGCAACCTGCTCTGATACCAATTGTTGATACTGAGAGGGGGGTGAATCAGTATCAAATACAATTTAAAACATTTTTCAACTTATACTTAAACCATTCAACTATATCTAATGAGAAATGAACAATAGTATAAGAGCTACACCAATACGCCACAATGCACCATGCACAATATATGAGAAATATTCAATAGTTATTGTTCAAGGGAAGTAATGGCTTCCAAAGGTAGCTACAGCTTCCAAATGTAAAGGGAGGGATAAACCTCCAAGAGGAAGATGCAAGCCTCCAATATAAAGAGAGAGTTGAACTCTCCATCCTTGCCCCTTCCTTACACCCAAAAATATATGAGAGATAATAAAACTTTACATTAAATCTTCACCATCAACCAATCATCACATAGAACCTGATAATGCTTCCCGAGACTTCTTCAATTTCTACAATTCTTCAATTCTTGGAGTACTCTAATCCTGTAGATAATATTACTCAATGTAGATAATATCACTCCTTGAATACTCCCCAAAAAGAGGTTATAGAAAGAATGGTAGACTTTATTCAATTATGGTCTATTCAGGAGAGTGAACTTGCACAGAATGCTCCGCGCTCAATAATTAACATCCAATTCTGAAACTCGCACACAAGAAACTACAGTCTGTACTCTTTCCAATGAAATTTTTTCTACTTCATTGGGATTCTCAATGAAGAAGTTAAGACTGTTTTTCCTGGAACTCCTGTTTATTGACTAGCTTTAGGACTGGTCACAAACCCTATCATCCATAGAGTGTATCTACATAAGTATAGCAAATCAAGAGTTGAAATTTTTACCAGAGGTACCTTGATATATATTCTCAATACCATAGTGATTTAAGCATCTGAATCACTCTATAAAAAAATTTATAGAAAAAAAGACTTCATCCTCCCTTGAAATCTTGCCTTCTTTTCTTCTTATTTCCTCTGAAATTCGACTTGTATCAAATGAATGTATAATGATGTTTATTTATACCATTTATGTCACTTCCTTTTAACATTAGGGCCGACCTGACACTTTCTTATTTTGTACTTCTTTTCTTTAATTATCTTCAGGGCCTACATGTACTTCCTTCTTCAATTCACTTTGTCATCTTCAAAAATTCATTTCTCCTCAACCATGAGGATCCACGTGACGTGCCACATACAACCGGAAACAACATGATGTATACTATCCATCCATGGGTGTTGTATATGCATGTGCATTTTCCTTCATGTCCAAATACCTTTATCGATCTTGCGGTCCAAAACCCATGACTAGGGTTGACATCAATGACAACAACCAATCTTCCAACTATCTTTGGGAGGAGACTTGTAGCCTTGGGAGCTACAAAGCTTGAGGATATCATCACCAAATGTTGGATAAAAGGTATGGTTTCTTATTTACTCTTTCATTATTTTTTGTTCATGTATTTCAAAATGTTTGGGGTAGTGTAGAAGTTAGATTGAATTTTAGGGAGTCATTTTCAATGTCTATACTTAGAAACCTCGTACAGTTATAGGGCGATTTTCTCGCTAGCAGTTTCGCAACTACTGAAAGGGGGAAATTTTTCCAAGATAGACCATGTATTCTATGAGAGAGATGGTGAGGGGAAACTAAGAACGGTTGAGATGACCCTCACCAGACCAATACCTATAGGGTGTAATTTCTCAATAGTCCTCTGACCCAGAAATGAATTACCAGTCAGGTTGGTACTTGGAAGGCCATCCTCAAGAGTTAATGAGGAGATGGGGCAGGGTACCCATCTGTAAGGCATCCAGTCCTAACCACGAATTGGTATTCGGACCCAGGCAACCTTACTGAGGAAAGCATGAAAGGAGGTAATTAGGGGACATAGATAGATCTGCAAGATAACAGAGTACAAAAGACTCTCTCCTGAGAAGAGAAGGGAGGATACTTCAACTCTTGAGTTGAGAGAGAAAAGATGAGAAGCAAGATAGTTTTGGCTGAAAGAATCCATGGATAGGATTTGGCTACAACATGATAAACGTGTTAGGATATTGAGACACTTAGGAGTTAGTTAATATCTACTTGTTCTAATATGTCGTTAGGTAAAAGTGTGTTTCTTTAGTATGCATTATTATGCATTTGTAGTTAGGAAATCCGACGGTCGCGATATGTTCCCGACATAGAGTGATCTGACGGTTCATACTCTCCTCGATCTTAACGACCATTGATCTATGGCTTAACACCCGATTGGTCCATGATCTCTATTTAAAGAGCATGGAGGGTCATTTGTCGATGATCAATTGTGAGAAACTCTCTTGTAAAATCTCTCTGTAATTTTTTTCTTTGCATTAATAAACTTCTCCAAGTGGCTGCATTGGCTTGGGGCGTGGATGTTTCCCCATAGGGGTTTTACCATGTGAAAACATCGGTGTGTTGATCTTTGATCTGGTTATGTGAGTGGTTACTGAAGGTGTTCATCCTCTGTTGGAATACCTGTGTTGTCGAACATGGTATCAGAGCGTGTTTGAATACCTACTCATGTTGAAGATCAAGATCGTGAAGCCGAGTTGCCCCATCTCCACTTTTTGTCATTTCCATACATTTTTGTGTAAAGTATAGTCGTTATATACTAAAAAATGTCAAACATTGGAAGGTCTTTGAAGATGATCTTGAAATAAAGAGATTTATGGAAACAATAGAGGAATTTTCTGCTCTTCACATTGATCAAGACTAAGACGATGAAAACAATCCTCATGATGATAAATTCTTGAACAATATTGCATGCCACGAGATTTTCCAGCTTCCCAACAATCATATTCCCAATGGATTGGTTCCTTTGGTGATATTATTTGATAGTAATGTTGTGGCTATGAAAGTGAGAGGTTTAAATGAAGATGTTGATCTGACAGAGTGAAATCTAGGTACTAAGGAAAATCCCATGTATGTCAAGATTTTTAGTAGTATGTCAGAAAAATAAAGAGTTGAGTATATCAAATTGTTAAAGGAATTTGCTGATGTATTTTCTTGGAAGTATGATGATTTCCAAACTTATGATACAAGCATTATTGAGCATAGCATACCCTTGAAGGATGATACCAAACCATTTAGACAAAAGCTAAGGTAGGACAATCCTATGTTGCTTCCCATCATGGAGAAGGAGGTCAAAACATTGCTTGATGCTCAGATCATTATACCTTTGAGGTATTTTGATTGGATAGCTAATGTAGTCCATATTAGGAAAAAGAATGGAGAAATCAGACTTTGTGTTGATTTCATAAATTTAAACAGGTGTTCAAGGAAATATAATTACCTCTTTCCTAAGATGGAGCATATTTTGCAAAGGGTGATAGGCTCATCAAGGATGTCCATGATTGATGGATTTTTAGGCTACAATTAGATTTATGTTTTACCTGAAGACATGGAGAATACATCATTCACCACTCCTTTGGGTACATTCATGTATGTTAAGATTCCCTTTAGACTCATGAATGCAGGGGAAACCTTCCAGCGTGGAATGGATATTTCTTTTATTGGAGAAAAGAATAATTTTGTGGTTAACTACTTGGATGGAATCACAACATTTTCAAAATATGATCAAGAGGGTTATCAACATTTGGAGAAGGTGTTCCTGAAATGAAAAACATATGGATTTTCACTTAATCCCAAGAAGTCCCTGTTTTATATGAAGGTAGGTAAAGTGTTGGGACATATTGTCTCTATTGAAGGGGTAAAATTGACCAAGTAGAGTAGAGGATATTAAGACTCTATCTATATCTAGGTCCAAGAAAGACATTCAGTACTTCCTGGGTAAGATAAACTTCTTGAGAAGATTCATATCCAATTTTGTTGAGCTGGTCAAATTTATTGCATCCATGTTGAGAAAGGGGAATGAGGTAAAATGGACACTTGAAGATAGGAATTATTTTGATAAAACCAAAAACGAATTGATTGAGGCACCTATTCATATCAGTCCTAAATATTCAAAGACTTTCTGATATTTTCTTTTTCCTCAAAAAACGAATTGATTGAGGCACCTATTCATATCAGTCCTAAATATTCAAAGACTTTCTGATATTTTCTTTTTCCTCAAATGATACACTAGCTACTATCCTACTTAAGAAAAAATCAAATGGAATAGAGCAACCTATTTCTTTTTTCAGCAGAGCATTGAGAAATGTTGCAGTCGGATATGATATCATGGAGAAAAAATATTATGATTTGGTCAAATCCCTCAAATATTTTAGAGTGTATGTTCCGCATTCCAAAATTGTTGCGTATGTTCCTTCAAGCTCTGTAAAAGAAATTCTGATTCAGCCTGACATAGATGGAAAAAGGAGTAACTGGATTGCTAAAATTATCAAGTTTGATCTTGAGATGAAACCTACCAAGTTGGTGAAAGGAGAAGGTTTAGAAAGATTATTAGCTGAATGAAATTGTAAGGCACTTGGGGTTAATTTCATGAATGCTAATTCTGAAAATCAACAAACTAATATTCCTAGCAGCAACTCACATATCAACCCAAAGTTGACAGAGTGTAGTTGGTACAAGGACCTCATCCATTTCTTGCAAACATTGTAACCTCCTAATGGAATTGAGAAGACTAAGGTGAGGGATTCAAATATTAAATCAATCATGTATTGCATTGTTGATCATGTTCTGTATTGGAAACATCTTGTAGGAGTTCTTTTAATATGCTTGTATCTAGAAGAGGAAAAGAAAACCATGACTGATTTTCATCATAGCCTATGTGGAGGTCATTATTTTTGGAGGAATACAACATATAAAATACTCAAAGCTGGGTACTTCTTTCCTAGCTTATTCAATGATGTATGTGCAAAGATCAGAGTTTGTGATAAAAGTAAAAAATTCTCAGGAAATCAACAACTAAAATATTTTCCTTTGAAGCCCATAGTGGTATCTGGTCCTTTCCAGCATTGGGGATTAGATTTTATTGGAGAAATCCATCCACCTTCAAGTGGCCAACATCATTGGATTTTGAATGCCACTGATTATTTCATCAAGTGGATAGAAGCCATTCCCATAAGAAATGCAACACATAAAGTAGTCATTGGAATCCTGGAAGAAATTTTGTCAAGGTTTGGTTGTCCTAACAAGATTGTTACTGATAATGCTATAGCTTTTAAAGATGAGCCTCTGGTCAAGTTTTGTTAAAAGTTTGGGATTCAACTTATTCACTCTACTCCATACTACGCTCAAGGTAATGGCTTAGCATAATCCTCCAAGAAGAGCCTAAATCAGAATTATTTTGGAGGATAACAAAAACTATTGGGATTCAATGCTAAATTTTTCTCTATGGGAAGATAAAGTAACTACAAAGAAATCAATTGGCACTACTCCATTTCATATGGTCTATGGAACTGAAGCTATTTTTCCTACTCAACTAGCCTTACCTATGGAAATGTTTCTTCAATACCAACAAGGAGAACCAGATGACATGATCAGGAGAATGCATTAGCTAGTGGAAGTACTACAGACCAGGGAGAAGCTCTTTGATAAAGAACAGAGCCATCAAAAAAAAATCAAAGAAGCTTTTGACAAGAAGGTGAAGAAGGAAGATTTCTAGTTGGGAGACCTGGTGCTCAAATGGGATGCAAAAAGAAAAGGCAAGGGTAAACATGGTAAATTGGAAGCCTTGTGGATTGGTCCTTTCAAGATTTCTAAATTTTTACAAAATAATACTTTCAAATTGCAGATCTTGGAAGATACTGATTTTTCTGGTGGCCCGTTCAATGGAAATTTTCTGAAGAAATACTTTTATTAAAGCCATGAGTGGCTTCCTTTCATTGTAAATATAAGTTTTTAGTTTGTTTTATTTTATTTCAATAATGAACCCATAGCCCATGGATAATGTACTAGAACTGAATGTTCTTGGAAACTCACAAGGAGCATGCCATTCGATATGGAGCCAGATGTTAACACATAGAATTGTAAGGGTCAAAAAATCATTTCATTTTTGTTTTTTGAGTCATAGGGTTACATAAGTAATAGGTTTTTATGTTTTCTTGTTATGTTCATCACTTAAAGTTTGATTTGAATAAGATAAAGATAGTATGGCCTTGGTCTAGAGCCTTTGGGTTATGTAATATATTATGATGACAAGGTAAATAAAATCCCATGAATCACATCTTTGATTTTTTACATCATTACCTTGACATGTCACATTTTCATGGTGTACAAAAGGTTCCCTTTGTCACCATCTATTCGTTTAAGTGTTAAGTCAAAGTAGGGTGTATGTGCTGCCAACTCACAAGGAGATTGCACAATGTACTCTAAGTACATCATCCATTTATTTGTCATCATTGCAATTAAAGGATCGTGTCAAAAGGGTTTCCCTATTTTTAGAGCATACATTTAACCAATTTTTAGGGATTATGTCACATGTCTCATAACAGTTTCCTAGAAGTGTGCAATTCATGTTTGAATCAGATGCTGCGAACTAGTAGATAGGAATTGTGAACTAGTAAACATGCTCTGCAAACTGGTAGACAGGTGCTATGAAGTAGCACTACGAACTGACTGAAGAGGAGGGTTGGAGGTTGGAGATCTTGCAAATATCTCTGTTCAAATTAACAGTCATCAACATCAATCCCAGGTCCACCAGGTACTCCGTGAGAGTTTCCATGTTGTTTAAGGGTTGAGAGAGGGGTTTTTGCTGGTTTGTCTATCGATGCTGTGAACTGTCCATTTCTTTTGCTCCTAGTTTTCAAACTCACCTCCATGATGCTTTGAACCTTGATTATTAGACCTAGTAGCCTTTCTACCTCATCCATCTTTCACACTGCTCATAATTCACTTGTTCCATTGAATTTCCCCAATGCTGTGAACTGTCACTCTGGAACTGTGAACAGGGTGTTGCGAACCCTCTATTCTAGTATTGTTGAAAACCACGTCTTCTGCATGCTTTAAAAAATTCAAATTTTAAGGAGTCAACCTACACCCATCTCAAACTTGAAATATGTGGTTGATTTGTTGTTGAACTAGGTTTAAAAATTACACACATTATCATGCTTTTAATTGATGCTTGTATTGATAAAAAACATTGTTCTAGAAGATAATTCACTTTCACCTCCCTTTTATTATAACTCCCATTTTCTATTCCTTAATGCTCCTATTGAAAGACTGTCTTCTCTTATACCTCATGTGATACAGTAAGGTGCATAAAGTTGTGTACAAGGTCAACCTTTGAAATCGTTTCTATCATCAAAATCTTGATTCCTTGTACTCCTTATTTTCACACATCTAACTCTCATTAAAACTCACAAAAACACTTTCTTATAGGAGCAGTTATGGATAGTCAATAACATAAGAAAATTCAAAATGGAGGGGAGATTTTATGGACAGAGCCCTATGACATGTAGATCCTTGTCTATGAACCTTTGATGAGGGAATCCTTTCAAAGTGTAGGTTGCATTAGGTTCTGTCAGAAGATGCAGAGGGGGCATCCAAAGGTGGCTAGATAATTTTCATTAAACTTCAATGGGACCAAAACCAAAGTGGGGATGTTAGAATTTGAAGTTTCAGAACTATCCATATATGTTGCAATAGAGATACCCAATACTTGAGAAACATGGTTCAACACAATGTCATTAAATGCTTCCTTATCCAAGGAATTTCTTAAGACAAATTATTAGGGGGACAACTTGTCCAAAGGGGTACCTAGAAGCCACATGCTTGAAGGTTTTGATAAGATGTTGAAGATTATCTAGAGGTATTTCACATGTGAGGGGAGATTTAACATGGTATACCAATACCACATTAGGCTGTTACTACACTTTACAAGGAAAGAAACAATGAAGGTCCCTTTTTATCTCTTTAGAATCACTGGTAAGATGGTTGAAAGAGTTCAAGCCAAGTCTAAGCAAGTAGACACTAGTTTCTTTCACTCTAAACTAATTAAAATGTTAGTTATGGAAGATTTCAGAAAGACAAACACTGATTGGGAAACATTCCTCACTTCATCACATTTTAATCTAAATGTTTACCCCACTCCACAGTCCAACATACAAAGTCCTACTCATGTTGAGAGGACAATGTGTTCAAAGGCTAGAAACAAGAAAAGGGGTTCTATGACAGATACAGATGACAGAGCCACAAATGAAACAGAAGCAGGAGGGCCTTCACAACCTTCACAGAGGGAATATTAACCCATGGAAAATCCAACCCATATGAATGTTCTTTCAAGAAAATCCATATATCTAAGAGGAAGAAAGATTGTGTTTCCTTCACCCATTGTTGCAGACAAGGTTAAGACTAGGAGGCCTTTTACTAGAGCACCATCCAAGAAAAATGTTCCTGAGAAGGATGATGTAGATGAAACTTCATCCCAGAGGAAAGGTAAATCCAAATCTTTTGAGCATCCCATTGGCATTGTTGATAACACTACTCCTCAAGATGAAAGCAATCCCACCTTTAAGAGGCTCAATAGGCAACTCAAAGAAGCAAGGGCTCAAGATGATAAACTGAAGAGAGAAGACTTAGATTATAGTGAGAAGATTAAGGGAGTGATGGGAATTTTGATATGAATTTATGAAGGAACACAAAATAATGCACAAATAACCATGAATACAAATATGCATTGGAAATAACACTTCATTTCATTAATATCAAAGAACTGAAATTTGTTTACAGACATAATAGAAATTAACTAGCAAGGGCACTGATAGCTTATCCTTGAGAAGAGATGTGGTGGATACAGGCCTCTGAACTCTCTGTTACAATGAGGCTTGAAGGCCTATATGTTATTGAGAAACAATGGAAACCCTAAACATCCACAAACCTAACCCTAGGAGATGAAACACCAAAATATGGGCCCTGTCGGGGAAAATTAATATATCAATTTCCTGGGGTCGTAACTTTGGCATACTATCTCCATTTGATGCATGTGATACATCGTTATAAATATATATATGAGGAGTTAAAATTTTGATAGAGAATATGATGGTCTAGAACATACTAATATTCGCTGACATGGAAAACTGCCAAAAATAGTAAATTGTGCTACAATTAAGGAAATTGGAAAACTGAAAGAAGCAATGGTGGGGGTCCAAGTGGAATAGGTGAGTGGCCACCAATATCCACTAGGATCAAATTTTCCATGATATAATTGATTATGAAATATTTTTAGCCAAAATATTCTTGTCTCTCCACAGACAGCTCAGAAATATCTATAGAAAAAACATATATCATCAAGCTCAAATCAGAAAGTTAAAGGTAGAACTACAACCTTTTAAAGAAGAGTTGGATAAGAGAAACATGGACATGTTGTCTATATTTTATACTAGGAGAAGATCTAGAGTTAAAAAATGAAGATGTTGAACCTCCATAATC
Source organism: Picea engelmannii (assembly GCA_009831015.1). Taxonomy (NCBI): domain Eukaryota; kingdom Viridiplantae; phylum Streptophyta; class Pinopsida; order Pinales; family Pinaceae; genus Picea; species Picea engelmannii. The sequence goes on from ML779655.1 coordinate 559,243, forward strand.
AATATCAATTTTGGTCAAATTTCTTGTTTTATGCATTTTTATAACTTTTGAGGATGGCTATGTTTTGTAAATCATCATTAGCTATTTTGATGATTTCTTCTAAGTCATGTACCAAGAATATGTATTTGTTACAACATTTTTGGACACTTGATATAGTTTTGGGATGTTTTAAGACTTTGTAAAATCAAACAAGCCACTACAAGAAAGTTTGCAAGGCATGGCACTGCGAACTGGATGGTACAGAAAAGTTCGCAGTGCAGCACTATGAACTCATTTTTTTTGGATATTTGGAGGGAAGAGAATCTTCCATATGTCAGGATAGATGCACACCAACTTTATTAAGTTCATTTGTGAGTTGGAGGGCCACCTTCCTACAGGGAATGAACTCAAATGGACACATCATCAACTATAAAGAAGATGTTGCAAACGTTGCCAACATCATCCTGAAATGTAGAATTCTATTTTCTTTTTGTTGTACACCTGTAGTCACGCCACCTTTAGTCACATGGATCCTATGAAGTATTTGTTATTAAAATTGTAAAGATGTCATTGATAGTCTAGGCTATAAGATGAGCATTGTAAGACTGAAGAGAGGTTCAAATGGGGTGAGAGAGGTTCCAAATCATTGCTGAGGAACTCGTTTTAAAAACCATTTTTAGAGCATGTATGTGCCCTGATGCACTACTTCCTACATACATATGCTAGCTCCATTATAGACAACTTTCGTACATACATTTACTACATTGTTGCGTATTTACTCAGGATGTTTATTATTCTTCCCAAGTACATATGCGGGCTTGCCATAGATAGCCTGCGTACACATAGGCGCGACCCTTTTTCAAGGGAGTGCCCATCCAAAACATAAAATTAACTTAAAAGTAAATAATTGAAATGCAAGAAGAAGTTTTTTGTACTTACTTGATCCAAGTAGGAGGGTGTTTCGTCCACCGTAGCTCCTGGAATCCACTCTTTTGACGAAGGGGTTTTTTGACCTTTTTTGTAATTTCCAATTTGCAATGGTAAAAATGAGTTTTCCACTTCTATTTATAGAATTGTTTTGGCCCTTTTTGCCCCTTTTTGGTCCCCTTTGTCACTTTTCCCAGCTTGGTGGCTACTCAAGTTCTCTTTTGAGTTATCTATCAGTCGTTCTGGTACTTTTCGCCTTTCGATTTGGTGATTATTTTTTGGGATTGATTACATTTTCATCATCCTTTGGTAAAATTCATTTTTTCCAACTTTTACATATAAGTTAGGGTTTCATTCCCACTTTATTCATCTCATTGTCTTTTCCAGTTTTTCATAGGGTCAACCCAACTGAAGTGAGACAAAAAACCTTCGTTGCTTCTTTAGAAGTGCCGTAATTAGGTGGTAGAGCCTACTTCTACATGGATGCCCTAGGTAGATAATCTGTTTCATTTTGGCATCCATGCTGTTAGTTTTGAATATAGGCTTGGGATTCCTTTATTATTCTCATCATGATTACATATCGAACCATGATTCTTTTTTCCTAATCATCATTCTTGGCCTTACCCTCGAGACTCCCTAATGAGCATGCTTTGTTTTCTTTCAAGCTCGCTTTAAAACTAAAAAGCAAAATCCAACGAGACTGTATTTATTCTTTTCGATATCGTCTGGATTACTTGAGAAAAGTATCCCCCTCGAGTCTTCTTTAAGCCCTTTTCAAACTCTCTAAAAATGAAAATATTTTTGAGTGATCTTGTTGCCCTTCACACTGGCCAAACTCAAATTTGAAGGAACATCTATATGATGGTAGTTTATCCCTTTTTTGGTCTGGATGGATATTGTTATGAATAAATGTATTCTCTATGAACTTGCGTTCACTAGGAGAGTATTCTCAGGCATAAGTTTAACCCTTTTTCGGGACCGAGGGACTAAATTTTTTAAAAAGGAACATGCTCCTTGGTTTTGGTTTATCACCTTTTTCGGGCCTTGGAGATTAGTTACGAAAAAGGAACCCCCCTGGAGTCCAAAGTTAAGGTTTTTTCATACTCCCTAAAATTGAAAAGATCATCGAGTGATCTTGTTCCTTCACATTCTTTAAATTGGTCCAAAAGAACATCTACTTGTCATGAGTTTAACCCTTTTTCTAGCCAATAGATTATAGCAGAAAAAGGTATGCCTTGAGAGATTTATCTCGCCAAGAGAGTTCAACTCAGTTACTTTTATACTTTTTCGGAATAAGGAGACTAAACTCAGAAAATTGCTATGAGTCCATAATTAATCTCTTTTCAGACTCCTTAAAATTGAAAAGATTTATGAGTGATATTGTCTTTATCACACTCATTAAAATGGTTTTAAAAAGACATATTTTTGATGCAAGTTTAACCATTTTTCGAGCCGATTGGACTAAATACGAAAAAGGTACTCCCTAGAGTGTTCTTTTCGCATTTTTTCAGACTCTCTAAATGTGAAAAAACTATCGAGCTTACCTTTTGTGGGCTCATAAAATTTACATAGAAGGGGTCTTGCTGAGTTACGCTTAATCACATTGTGGGTCTCATCTTTGCATCTTTGGCCTAATGTTATATCTATTTTTATTTCAATTGAATCTTCAAATAATTCCTTATATGCAAGCCTTGGAACACCTTTTTCCTCTGCAATCTGACCCATTGACCCATGAAGGAATTTCCCCCAAGTGTCCTTATCCTGCATATGTCTCCTTGCCTCGATCATTAGTATGTTCCATGCTCTTGGAATGGATTTTCTTTCTCATGAAACTAATTCCTCCTTTGTAACGTAGAGATATTTGATTCTTTTTCAATCTCGTTTAAGAATTGAAAAAGAAAAACAAATATTCCAAAAAGAGGGGACGAGAAATATACATTTTGTTTTCAGCAGCAAAGATAGTCTCTCTTGAAGAAAGCACATATTTATGTTTGTTTGGCAAGCATTGGGATCTAGTATGAAATTCAGAAGTTGTTCTCACTACATAGCGCTGTGTACTCCTCCATTTGGTTACTCTTCCAAACATATGGAGAGTTTGCAATGCCTCATGCATCACGAAATCATGCCAATGTTATGTTTCCTGAGTCTGATCATATTTTGTTATTTTTTCCAATAGAGGTTTTACCCAACCTGATTTGGTCTTTCTGCAGTTTGTCTCTTGACTTTCATGATTCGACCATCTCGATATTCCGGTCAAGTCTAGATTCAAAATCGACAAATTTCTCATCCTCATCATCGAGATCCTCCAGTATTTTCCTGATGGCTTGTCAAAGACCTCAGAGTAGTGAGTTTTCCACTCCCATTGTACTCTTACCTAATTTTTGAAGATCTTGAAGTTTTTTCTCGAGCTATGAAGATTTCATCTCCGACCACAGGCGTCACTAGCTTCTTGAAGATACATATTGTACTTGTATATCTTGAACTAATTTTGAGATGTAGATATGATGTATATTGCTCACAACTACACTTTATATAGTTATATGACATGGATATGTAGTGTATTTGACTGGAAACCATGATTTAGTTCATCCTGAGCATGGTTAATCCTGCCCCAGAGAGACAATTGTTGTTTTGCAGATGGCACCTCTCGAACTTTGGTCCCAGGATCACTCATTTTCGTGCATTCTCATTGGTGAAGATATTGTAATGTATTTTGGCCATCAGTTTCTCTTCTGAACTCATACATTATGGGGCATATGTTATAGCCCTCAAATTCCCTACTCATGCATACATGGAATTGGCCTTCGTACTTGCATAATTTTCTAAATCATTGTTGCGGAACTATTTTTAAAAACCATTTATAGAGCATGTACGCTCCCTGATGGACTATTGCCCATGTACAAAAACTAGATGCATGTTATATAGCTCGCTTACATACACTTGTTGCACACTAAAAAACTCACGTAAACCTTCAAAAGTTGTAAAAGTTAAAAATTTGTAAGGAATTCAGTGGAATTTGCAGGTTATTGGAGGTTTCCCAACTAATTCACCTATTATAGCCCGTCCCCCAACCAAATAACTATAAAGTTTCCATATAAATGAAGGTCTTGCGGTCTCATTCCAGAATCAAGCATTAGAACAATGAAACTCTGCCCAAATTCCTTTTCCTACCTTGCCCAAGTATTTGAATCCTTTTGTGATTTATTGCCTCAACATTCCCTCTCTAGCCCCTTTTCTCCCATACAATCCATTCCCTTCCCTTGAGGTGATCAATATATTGTGAGACAAGGATTTTGGAAGGTGCACTTGGAGCATTGTTAAGAGCATCCTGGACCATGTTTGCAGAGGGTTGTCCTACAAAGGTTGTAAACTTCAATCTTTGATTATTGAATAAAAGAATCTCTTTTCCCTTTCCCAAATTATGGGTTTTATGTATTTTCTTTGATTTATACATAAGAATTTATATCTAACCCTAATTGATTAATAGAAATAGTATGTTTGTAGCATTGCTTTCCCAGTTGTGGAAGTAGGTCATCTTTGTTGATACTGAGAGGGGGGTGAATCAGTATCAAGTACAATTTAAAACCTTTTTCAACTTATACTTAAACCATTCAACTATATTCAATGAGAAATGAACAATAGTATAAGAGTTACACCAATACACCACAATACACCATGCA
>ML779655.1:622952-637357 GCA_009831015.1 Picea engelmannii
CACAGGCTAAGCTAATTTGAACAGAGTGCAGAAAAATGGTGGATGAAATATCTGATCACAACAACAAGAGAAAACTGTGATTTTTTATTAGAAACAACAACCCAAACATACAGCAAAGTCTCTCCAAGTTCGAACCCTTGTTTTATTTCAAAATAGGCATATATAGCCTTTACAATACAGTTGCACAGATCCTAAAAACGTGGATCTGTTATTAAAACAAGAACAGTCCTATTTTACTTTGAACAGCTAAAACAATAAAGTCTACTATAACAGAAAATAGCATTCGAACTGTCTTCATTATGMAAAAATCTTTCAGCTGCTCTCTCCAGCTTCCAGCTCCTGCGATGCCTTGAGGCAGCTTGACACCTGTGTTTAACTGTTTCATTCTCAAAATACTCCTGGCTGAGTTGTAGGATATGGCATTGAAAGCAAAACCAAAATTTCCTCGTATGCTTTAATTTTGAACCGTTTTGTATGCCATTTAATGATGTATGGCACGTTGGCATATCTTCAAAATAAGTTTGGAACAAACTGTAGTGCTCTCGTCCACAAAACTTGGCCACAGAAATTTCAACAGCACGTAGCGCATAAAAAACGCTTCCCGCGCTGTTGAAAGCGCCACTTTCAACAGCTAACGGGTAAAAATTTCCGCCTTCTGTGCTGTTGAAAGCGGACAGATTTTCAAAATTGAATTTTTCGGTCATAAAAAATCCATTTTTCACATGTGAATAGTCGATCGACATCTAGAGAATCTCATCTTTCCAATGGTGTTGTCAGATCTTGATTTGGAGCTCGGGAAGGGGTCGAAAAGTTGCCTGAAAGTTTAAGTGTCATTTTTCCATTCGCAATTAAAAAACTCTAAACGAACCTTTGTGACAAGTTAGCAAAATAATGGTGCTATTTTGGGAGTTAACACTATGAATCCATAAAATTGAATGACCATGAAGTCAATTATGTGACCCATGATATGGAATTGTCTTCCATATTGCATGATTTAAAAATGTGGAGGCATTATCTCTTAGGTAGAAGATTTGTACATTATCTCTTAGGCATTATCTCTTAGGTAGATATTGAAAAACCATAGTGGGTTAAGGTATTTGTTTGACCAACCAAAACAGGATGTGAGACAAGATAGGTGGATGGATCTCCTTAGTGATATTGATTTTGAGATCAAACATATCAAAGGAAAAGAAAATAGGGTGGATAATGCCCTTAGTAGAAGTATGAAAGTAGTTCACTTGGCAGTTGTGAGTGCCAGTGAATCATATATCAAACAGAGGGTCAAAACTGCACAAGAAACATATGCATTATTCAAGACTGTGACATCATACCTAAAGCAAGAGCCCATAGGGATGAAGTATGAATGTTATGATATGCTTAATGATGTCTTGCTGAATTACAAGGGAATATTGTATATTCCAAATTGTAATGAATTGAAGAGGTTCATAATGGATGAACTACACAAAATATCATATATTGGTCATCTAGGTTATCAGAAAATGATCACGGCCACTAGGAAACTATTTTATTGGCCCAGACTGAAAAAGGACATAGTTGATTACTTAGCTAAGTGTCTATAATGTCAACAAGTCAATGAAAAGAACTGGCACCCAGTAGGGCTATTGCAGCCCCTACCAATTCCCTAATGGAAATGGGAAACCATCTCCATGTATTTCATCACAGGATTACCAAGGTTAACCAAACAAAACGATGCCATCATGGTAGTTGTGGAAAAACTGAGCAAGGTTTCTCACTTCATACCCGTCAAGTCAACTTGGAAGGAAATAGATATTGCCAACATCTTCATGAAAGAGATATTCAGACTTCATGGCATGGCTAAGGAAATTATATCCGACAGAGATAGAAAGTTTACTTCAAACTTTTGGAAATCTATGTTTGTTGGTTTTGAAACAAAATTTCTCTTTAGTACATCCTATCACCCTCAAAATAATGGGTAGATAGAGAGGGTAAACCAAGTGTTATAAGACATCTTGAGGATGCATGCAATGCATCAAAACAAGAAGTGGGAGGACTACCTACCATTGGTACAATTTTATTACAACAATGGATATCAAGAGTCATTAAAAATGATCCCTTTTGAAGCCCTCTATGGAAGACAATGCAACATTCCAATCAGATGGAACAGCCTAGTAGACAGAGTTACAATCGGGACATATATTCTAAAGGAAATGGAACAACAAGTAATTCAAATCAGACAAAATATGAAGATATCCCAGGATAGAAGAAAGAGTTATGCAGACATGAAAAGGACTCCTACAGAGTTCAAAGCAAGTGATCATGTGTATCTCTGAGTCAGACGTAGGAAAATCTCTTTGAGGATGGGAGCTTGTGCCAAGATGGCACCTCGGTATTGTGGATCCTTTGAAGTTTTGGATAGAGTGGGACCAATACCCTATTGGCTAGAAATCCCTCCCACAATGAAAGAACATAATGTTTTCCATATCTATTTATTAAACAAATATGTACATGATTCTAATCATATTATTGACTGGTCTGTGGCTTAGGTGGAACTCGAGGGAGAATTCTTGCTAGAACCTCAATGCATAATAGATAGAAAGGAAACCCCACTCAAGAAAAGAACCATTTCACATGTTAAGGTGCAATGGAAACACTTTGTCCCATATGAGGCCACATGGGAAATGGAGGATTCCATGAGATATGCCTATCCATTTTTGTTTACTTTTGTACCTACAGAGCATATTAACATATAGAACATTGAGGAATATGTTCCTTTAAGGGGGAGGAGATTGTAATACCCTTGTTTCCCCCATTTTATAAATATAAATATAACTGGACAAGAGACTATGACAGACTAGATATGTGTGAATGTTTGATTTGATGAACCTTTGTATAAAAGGGTCAATGTATGGATTTTCTCTTATTAATATAAATTTGATATGTGTTGCAAAACTACTGAAAGAGGGAAATTTTTCCAAGATATACCATGGATTCTATGTGAGAGATGGTGAAGGGAAATCAAAAATGGTTGAGATGACCCTCACCATACTAGTACCTATTGGGTGTAATTTCTCAACATTTCTCTGACCCATAAATGAATTACCAGTTAGGCTGGTAGTTAGAAGGCCATCCTCAAGAGTTAATGAGGAGATGGGGAATGGTACCCATATGTAAGGCTTCCATTCATGACCATGAATTGGGATTTGGACCCATGAAGCCTTGTTGAGCTAGGAAAGAGAGGTAGTTTGGTGATAGAGACAAATCTACAAGATAGCAGACAAGAGAAAACACTCTCTTGAGAAGAGAAGGGAGCATACTTTGACTCTGGAGTTGAGAGAGAAAAGATGAGAAGAAAGTTGGTTTTGACTGAAATAATACATGGATATGGTTTGTCTACAAGATGATAAATGAGGCTGATGAGTGACTAAGGATGTACTCGTGTAGACCTCCTTTCTTGGAGTAGAGAAACAACTAGTTTCCAGTTTCCTGTGGGAGGCAGAGAGTAACCTTTGTACCTAACTATTATGGAGTGAGGAGAAAGAATATCTCTTAGAGAATCATGGTCAAGCTCGGGGGTGGCCAGAGGTAAATCCATCAGGAGTGACTGTTCCTATGGTTGGGAGGAAACATGCACCCCTTTCAATAGTTGCTTCACATTTTCCAGTTATGATAAGTATTTTCATACTCTGCGTAATATATTGGATGTGATAATTGAATGTATGTGTTTACGGTTTAGTCTTGCAGTATTTGAACAGTTATTAGATAGGCTCTTTTTCTTTTGTAAACTGATATATTTTCATGGCTTTCAATTTATCTCATTTTTTCTACTAGAGAGTTATGAGATGTGAATTTGTAGGAGAGTTGGGATAGGATTGAATGAAACGTATAAGTCTTGCCAACCCTCTGAAGTTTACCATAGCGAGAATGTCAAGATCAATTCTTTGGGAGAAGGGCGTCCCCTTAATACTATACACCCATATGATCGAGGGCTCATGCCCACATCCTTAACCCATTTGTTGTTAAAGGATTAACACTTAGCCCCTATAATTTCCAAAGGATCCATATGACCAGTGTCTAGGAACCATGCATTAGTCTGAAAGGAGATAGCTCTTTGAGACTTCAGGACTTATTTCCCTATAATCCTCGAAACCAGTCGAAGGATGAAGTCACGAATTGATGAGGGTTATTGATCTGGGGATCCAATGTAGATCCCTCTCAGTCATTAGATTGGACTTAGGAAGGGAAGCGTTAAGTACTTCAATGAATTTCTACTTCAGGAGAATAAGAGTGGTCTAACCCCGAAAACTCCTGAATGCTAGAGTCACGAAGTAAATCAGGACCACTAAAAATGGAGTAATATGTGTCCCTAGATCAACGACTATCTGGAAGACCAAGTATTTAGAGGTATAGATATGCGCAAGTTTCGCCGGAGCTCAAAAAACCAGATTAAATCCTAGCCGTGAATGCTAGGTACACATGTCGATAGATCATGTGTGGAAGGTGCTTGTCGAACTCTTGATTGACAAAATTCTGAAGTGACGTGGAACATCGATCTTGAAATCCTTCGAGACCCCTCTTAGCCATCAATCTGAGAATCCCACCTTTAATTACCCAACCGACCGAGAGCACGTCGTGGAGTGACACATAGCCACTACTTGTCCCATGTCTAATATTTCTCATCAAATTAGAGTCATCGGATGAGAGGTTACGTTGCAAGTGATTATGTATTCCGAAGACTTAGTACTCTAGGGGAATTTGGCCAAGATTTTTCAAGGTGTTAAAACTCCTGAATTCGTGAACGACGAAGTAAATATTGACCATTGGTAGGAAGAGGATGCATGGCACCAGATTCAAGATTCTGAAGACTTGGCTCTTCGGGGGATTTTCATTGAGAGGAGTTGGTAATATCTGAATCCCAAAGCCGTGAAGTAATGAGGATCATAGATTGTTGTGCTACTAATATGGTTAGTATAATTAGCTCATTAATCATCAATCCGGGATTCGTAATCAATAGAGTTACAAGACACCAATAAGAGAGGTAATTATAATGTCATGAGTATATACAAATATAGATTATGCATGATGGAAATAAAGCAAACTGTCAAAATAAAACTCACTTTGGTTGTCCTTCATAGAGAATCTACCTACTCCATTATGGAACATGCAAGTATTAGATGGAGTCTTTTGATAAATCATCTCTGCTATCTAAACCAGAAAGATAATTATGCAATCACACTCTGAAAAGGAAATCACACATCAATCATCAAGGCATAGCATGTGTAGTTCAATAGCTAGTAAATAGGGTATGTTGTGGTTCACAATAATCTATTGTGAACTTCACTAGTTCTTTTCCAAATGTGTTTGACTATTTCTGCCAACTTCTATGTTTACTAAGAGAAATCAAATTCATAGAAACAGGGCATATGCAAAAATAGAGTAAATAAAGATCTCAATAAAGTATATGATCTAAATCCTAAACTGAACTATACTACATCTAAAACTGTCAGAGATAATGAATTAAAGTAGGAAATATAAGATTCAACTAGTCTAGTAATTACACTATCAAAATCAATTGCTAACACTAATCTACAAGGATGCTGGCCTCTGTTGGGCGGTGGGCCCTTGCCACTTCAACAAGTCAATGACTGGAGTCTACCGTAAGTTGGCCTTCAATATACACATCACTCTTACTCAAATCTCAAAACATGAAATTAAACTATATTAACAACTCAACTCACATTCATTCGTAAATGAGCAAGACATGGAAATAAATGATATTCTTCTATTAAACTTCAAACTCAAGATATGTTCTACAATATGAAACACTTATTTAGATGATTTTTTATGCTATCTCTCTATATATCTCCCACCATACTTGCCACGACTATTTAAACAGTCTTAGTCGTGAAACACAAGGAGGTGAAATCTTTAGCAAATCAACAATTGTCAAATTTATCCATTTGGTTACATATTTTAAGCTTCATCCTCATGACACAAAGTGTATGAGGATGAAGCAATAATCAAACTAGCTTAACATAGTCTTGCTAGAAACTTTTATGATTCAATAAACATTCAACAATTATCTTAGGCACGGTCTGGAGCTAAACTTGGCATACTTTGTTTCTTGTATTGGTACTGGATCGTGACATGTGAGATACGGTAGATAGTACCAGATCCGAACAACACGTAATTGGTTGCTACCAGACTAGAACAATCTGGGGACGTTGGTACCGGATCATGACAATGAATGATCTAGTGCATAAGTACCGGATGTGTTATCACCCTATAAGTTATAGTATCAACTGGTGATTGGAATATTATTTCTCTCTACTATTTTTGTTGACAAATGATTTTTCATTCTGCAAATAATTTGAAAAAAGATAAAAAAAAAAAAAAAAGAGGGCATAAAAGAATTTCAATAAAGCCCCATGCAATAATAGTAACTTGGTCCATACCTTTCAAGCATGGCCGAGTTATTTTTAAATTGATGTTGATAGGATTAGTGAATAATCTTTGTTAAACTGTTCAATCTTAGCCAAGCAATCTAGGGTAGATTAGTGAATAAATCTGGCCAGACTATCTAATCTTGGTCAGATAGCCCCAGGGTAGAGTAAATTCTTAACCCAACAGTCTAATATGGGTTAATTGTCATAGGAAACTAGGTTAGAATATAGGCTAGTGTCTCTACTTCAATAAAACCAGCTTGATGATCAATGTTACACCATGATTTGGATACCTAAAAGGTTGTTGGACTAACCCCTTGGTGGTGTAGACATGAAAAGCCTTTGGAAAAAACTCGTGAAATGCACTTATCCTAAGTTTCTCGATGCATGTATTTTCCATGCCCTCACTTATTCTCTGTTCATATATCAATGGTATGGATGATTGCAGCCAGATCTATGGTGAACAGATCTTTCCCGACCCCCCCCGTTTGTTCTGCCTTTAATGGAGGGGGGGGGGGGGGTCCGAAATGTGTGATAAAGAACGTGCATAGATCTGCGGCCAAGAAACAAGCGCACAGATCAACGAATCAAGGTGTTTTTTGGACCCCCTTGATTGATCTGCTTTTAACGGAGGGGGGGGGTCTGGAATGTGCGATAAAGAATGTGCACATATCTGCCGCCAAGAAACAAGCACACAGATCAACGACTCAAGGTGTTTTTTGGACCCCCCCGACTGATCTGATTTTAACTGAGGGGGGGGTCTGGAATGGAATCTTTCCTCTAGCGGGCCCCTATCTATATGTGGAATTAATCTACCGGTCCTGAGCCCCATCACCTCTTACCGACTGACATACCATCGTCACCTCTTGACGTCACCATCCACCTTTCTAAAGAGTCACATCCCTTAATTTATGTCAGTCCTTCTCCCCCATTCATTCGTGGCAAGCTCCCTCACCATAATTTTTACCCCAATCGATAACCACCACTTCACCCATCTGTATTCTTTAGTCACTGTCACCTGCCATCTCACACTCTAATTGATCCGTTGGCCATTTATTACTAGATAACCTATCCATTAACCAGCTGACCTGTCCCTCATGCCCAACGGACACCCGTTACTCAAAACTACCCTCACTCTTCTTTCCTTCACCATTCACCCACTCATCGCACCAGAGAAATTTTACACCATTTTTCTTCGTTCAGTAAATCACCCCCACCTACAATTTTCCCCTCTAATGTTTTTTTTTGCAGGTACTATTGCAGTAATGGCGCCAAAGTCAAAACAAGTAGAAGGAGAGGAGAATTTATTTCTCCCGCCTCCTGTCGACCTTGACAAGATTCCACTGTTCGACAAAGATCGCTTAATCGCAGACACCAAGTGCGATTTCGATTTCTCATACCTTCAGTCATGGCTCAAAGAAGTTTTCTTGGATCAGAGTGATGAAATTATCTCTTTCCTCAACAAATCCCCCTTATCCCTCTTCCATATTTTTGACCAAAGGAAACTAGATCATCACGTCCCTATGCTCCTTGTTGGGTTATTACTCAGATCAGTGGGTAGATGAACCCATTTTGGTATTTTTGTCTATCTTCTCCACCGATGAGAAGCCCAGTACCCAGTTTGACTTCAGCACATTCCTGGCAAATAATATTCATGAACAATTTGTCAATTTCGTCACAGAAGGCATGTTTAGGTATTCTGCAATACCGACATACTTGTTCATGTTCTTTCAAGAGGACAAATTTACTTTTTCCATGCAGAAGATGGACGAAGATGGAAAACCCCAGGAAGTAACAACATGGACCTCCCTACTCAGGCATAACTCCATGGAGTTTAGTTTCAAGGATTTCATCAATTAATTGTACCACCCAGTGGTAAGTATGCTTAGGGGCAGGCCCGAGCCTAGGATAAATGATGAAGTTCAGAGGATTCTTCATCTCTTGGATCACACAAAGACTGGTGATTGGTATTTATACCAAAATCACACTGAGATCAGAGTATATGGGTGCGAGTTGGAACCGTATAAGCTGCCCAAATACATGCCTATCAGAATTTTTTCCCTGGAGTACATAAGGCAGATGATAAACTCTGATGATATTCACTTCATGTCACTAAAGAAAAAGAAACAACTTAGAATCAAAGGGCAGATTGGCTCTTTCATTTGCAACAATCGGGGCATTGGAGAAGAAGCAAACAGGCTGCTGAAGGAAATGAAGTTCTTCATGATTTTCACATGTGTAACACACCCACTACCTAAATAATAAAAATTTTCGTTGTTTCCTCAGTAAGGAGACTCCCCGGAGCTTATAGCAGCAAAATGCCAATTCCCGAATCACAGGTCTTCTATTTACCTACCCGATTCTCTATACATAACCATGGTCTTATGTCCCACCTGACACAGGCACACCAACCATGGTTACGTCTTCTCACAGGGTCTTCTTCTTCTTCTCACCCAAAAAACCCCAAGGTTCTTCTATTTCCCTATCTGGAAATCTGCTCCTACAGTCCTCTCGCACGTTTCCCCCTCCCTCGATTTATCGGGGAATTAGAACTCGTGACTTCGCGATTTCAAAGCTTGAACATTGGGTTCTCGGATCCTCGAGAACCGATGGTCAGTCAACTCGTTGACTTTCTCCCTGAGGTATTTCGCTACTCGCGACATTGTGATTCCCGTGGCCAAATTCCTGGGCCTTTTCTCGCAAGGCTCCGATACACGATCCCTCATGCGGATCCAACGGTCTTCCTGTGATCCGAATCCAATGGTTATTACCTTCTCGCTTCTCATGTCCTCATAAATTTGGATACCCAATACTTGGGCATTCACCCTACGAGCTCCCGAGTTTGCGAGATCTTCTCGATCTCTGCCACCTGTCCTCCTCGGATGGACGGTCCTGATCATCTCGTGGCTTCGCCACTCGCGACTTGGAGCCTCCAAACATTGGGCTCTCAACTCGTGAACCTATGAGGTAGTGAGATACCTGGATATTTGCCACCTATCCTCCTTGGATGGACGGTCCTGATCATCTCATGGCTTCGCCACTCGCGACTTGGAGCCTCCAAACATCGGGCTCTCAACTCGCGAACCTACGAGGTAGCGAGATCCCTGGATCTCTACCACCTGTCCTCCTTGGATGGACGGCTTGGATCTTCTCGTGGCCTCGCCACTCACGACTTGGAGCATCCAAACATTGTGCTCTCAACTCGCGAACCTACGAGGTAGCGAGATCCCTGGATCTCTTCCACCTGTCCTCCTTGGATGGACGGCTTGGATCTTCTCGTGGCCTCGCCACTCGCAACTTGGAGCATCCAAACATTGGGCTCTCAACTCGCGAACCTACAAGGTAGCGAGATCCCTGGATCTCTGCCACCTGTCCTCCTCGGATGGATGACTCAGATCTTCTCATGGCCTCGCCACTCGCGACWTGGAGTATCCAAACATTGGGCTCTCAACTCGYGAACCTACGAGGTAGCGAGATCCATGGATTCTCTGCCACCTGTCCTCCTTGGATGGACGGCTCGGATCTTCTCGTGGGATCACCACTCGCGACTTGGAGCATCCAAAAATTGGGCTCTCAACTCGCAAACCTACGAGGTAGCGAGATCCCTAGATCACTTCCACCTGTCCTCCTCAAATGGATGGCCCGGATCTTCTTGTGGCCTCGCCACTCGCGACTTGGAGCATACAAACATTGGGCTCTCAACTCGCGAACCTACGAGGTAGTGAGATCCCTAGATATATGCCACCTATCCTCCTCGGATGGATGGCTCGGATCTTCTCGTGGCCTCGCCACTAGTGACTTGGAGCATCCAAACATTTGGCTCTATACTCGAGAACCTACGAGGTAGTGAGATCCCTGGATCTCTGCCACCTATCCTCCTCGGATGGATGGCTCGGATCTTCTCGTGGCCTCGCCACTCGCGACTTGGAGCATCCAAACATTGGGCTCTCAACTTGATAACCTACGAGGTAGCGAGATCCCTGGATCTCTGCCACCTATCCTCCTCAGGTGGATGGCTCGGATCTGTTTTGCCCCTATTCATGAGGCTTAACCCTTGTCTATCTCCCTAAATATCTGACGACTATCGGGTTCCCTAGCTAAGATTTGACGGTTCATATCAGTCCCGATGCCATGCCCCTTCCCACTACTCTTTGGATGTGGACAAACCAACGGTCCAGATGTTCTCATGGAGTCTGGGTTCTATGACTCGAAATTCCTCGTTATTCACAAAGATAGGGGAAAAAGTGGTTAAGGAAAATTACGCCCTCACTTATTCCTTCGATTTCATGGTCATGAATGACCGCAGATTTCCCGAAAGGATCTCATCCTTTGACCAATACTTATCCTTATGCTGCTACTTCGGGATTTCAAGAGGGCCATTTCTCTTCACACAGGGTTTTTAAGACTTGCGCATTTACGCCCTTTCTCCAGGTTCTTGGTGAACCTTTCTAAGGTAGGAATCTGTGTGAAGAGGTCTATTCCGGGGAATTCCTGGATACAGATAAGTGGAACAAATTCCCGAGAACGGACTGGGAGTTTGAATTGATTCAGCTTATGCATAGTTAGATTCATCTTTATCGACGTAAGTCATGCATGACTTCCTCTATTACAAGCGTATGTCCCTTAATTATTATCAAAACATTTACAGACATTCTTACTCTAAAAATCGTTCACAATCTCACAGTGTTTTGAGTACATATATATATATATATATCAGTGTATGAACTTCAAGATGCAATACATAAAATACTTATAAGAAATAACACCACAAGTGGGTGCAACTACTAAGAGGGGTGCTCGTTTCCACCCAACCGTAGGCTCAGTGACTCCCAACGGATTTACAACTAGACACCCCCGAGCTGAGACCACAATGATCTGAGACTGCATCTCTCTGTCTTCCAGTGACCAGGAGCGAAGGTTGCAATACTCCCTCTCTGCTATCACTCACTCTTCATAATACCAAGTTCCCCTCACGTCTGCCCCTTTCAATCATCTCTGCCATACGCCTTATCCTCTCGCGAGGTTGCGTGTGGCACGATTACCCTCACGCCGATCAGGCCTGACGACTCTACGGATGGGTGGTTCACCATCCCATCCCTCATCAAGCCATCCGCCTACCAGCCTGCGAGGCATTGAATTTCAGGGCTAGCGAGCCACTTTTGGTTCTCTGGGCCAGTGGAGTCCAAATACGGTATTTCATTCTCAGTGGAAGTTAACGATACCTTTTCAGGTGCCTTCCACCGCCATCGTGGTCTCTTTTTCTACACATCCCATCATTAGCAATTCTGCAATAATTCATAATGTTATTCACATTCAATGACCTCTTCTCAAGGTCCATTTACATCACATATTCTCATTTATGAGTTTGCCATAGTTCTTGGTCAGTCTAGTTATATTTACAAACTGGGGTAAACAGGGTGTTACAATTCCCTCCCCCTTAAAAGGAACATCGTCCTCGATGTTCTTAGCTACTAACATGAATTACATGTACAGAGGTAAACAAAATTGGATATGCCTGTCTCATGGCCTCCTCCATTTCCCATGTAGCCTCATCTGGGCCAAAATGTTTCCACTGCACCTTGACCTGTGAAATGGTTATGTTGCGGAGCCAGGTTTCCTTTCTGTCCAATATGCATTGGGGTTTTGGTAGAAATTCTCCCTCCGGTTCCACCTGGATCACAGACCACTCAATTATATGATTAGCATCATGTACATATTTATTCAATAATGAAACATGGAAAACATTATGTGCTTTTACTGTGGGAGGAAGTGTTAGTCGATAGGCTACAGGTCCCACTCTGTCTAGAACCTCAAAGGGTCCACAATACCGGGGTGCCAATTTGGCACAAGATCCCATTTTTAGGGAACTCTTTCTAGGCTTAATTCTGAGATATACATGATCTCCTGTTTGGAACTCTCTTGGAGTTCTCTTTTGATCAGCATAACTTTTCTGTCGGTTCTGAGCGACCCTCAGATTTTGTTTTATCTGAGTCACTTGTTGTTCCATTTCTTTCAACATATCAGGTCCAAAATAAATCCTATTTACAGGATTACTCCAGCTGACTGAAGTATTACACTGTTTACCATAGAGGACCTCGAATGGACTCATCTTTAAGGATGCTTGCTAGCCGTTGTTGTAGGCAAATTATACCAATGGCAAGTAGTCTTCCCATTTCCTAGGTTGATGCATCACATGCATCCTTAACATATCTTCTAATATCTGATTTACTCTTTCTGTCTGTCCATCGGTTTGAGGGTGATAGGTAGTGCTAAACAACAAATTGGTCTCCAAACCTGCCATCAGTGATTTCCAGAATTTGGAAGTGAATTTTGTGTCTCGGTCAAATACTATCTCTCTTAGCATACTGTGGAGTCTGAATACCTCTTTCATGAATACCTGTGTGATATCTATCGCCTTGAAGGTTGATTTGACGGGGATGAAATGAGCAGACTTGATCAGTTTATCCACCACCACCATAATGGCATCATTCTGTTTGGTTGAAGTTGGTATTCCGGTGATAAAATCCATGGAGATGGTTTCCCATTTCCATTCTGGGATGGGTAAAGGGTGCAATAGTCCTGCTGGGTGTCGATGTTCTACTTTAACCTGTTGAAATTCTATGCATTGGGCCAAATATTTTGCTACGTCCTTCAATCCCAGCCAATAAAATTGTTTTCGGGTGGCAGTAATCATTTTCTGGTATCTTGGGTGACCAGTGTAGGGTCTTTTATGTAGTTCATCCATGACGAACCTCTTCAATTCATCACAATTGGGAATGTATAGTCTCTCTCTATAGGTGAGTAGACCTCCTTCGGTCATATGATAGCCTTCGTGTTTCACCCCAGTGGGTTCTTGTTGTAGGTACAGGGTCACATTTCGGATGAAGGGGTCGGTTTCTTGTGCCTCTCTAACTCTGTTCTTGACATCCGTCTCACAGGTACTTACTGTTTCCAGGTGAATTGTTCTCATGCTCCTACGAAGGGCATCGACCACCCTATTCTCCTTCCCTTTAATGTGTTTGATTTCAAAGTCAAACTCGCTAAGGAGGGCCATCCACCTAGCTTGTCTAGCATTGAGCTTGGGTTGATCAAACAAATACTGTAATCCACAGTGGTCTGTCATAAGCACAAATTTCCTTCCCAGGAGGTAATGCCTCCACATTTTTAAGGCATGCACTACAACAGCCAATTCTAGATCATGAGTCACATAGTTGACCTCATGTTCATTCAATTTTTGGGATTCATAGCAGTTCACTTTTCCTTCCTGCATAAGTACTCCTCCAAGCCCCGCTTTATAGGCATCTGTGCACACAAGGAATTCAGCCTCTGGGTCAGAAATTTTCAACATGGGTGCATGGGTTAGTAGATGTTTCAAGGTTTGAAATATTTCTTCAGATTGCTGTGTCCACATAAATTTTGTTCCCTTCTTCTGGAGGGCAGTGATTGGACAACCAATCTTGGAGAAATATTTTATAAATCTTCTATAGTATCCTGCTAATCCGATAAAGGATCTGATGTCTGAGACATCCTTTAGGGTAGGCCATTCCATGATAGACCTGATCTTGTCAAGATCTAATGCCACCCCTTCCTTGGACAAAACGTATCCCAAGTAGTGTATTTGCTTCTGGAAGAAGTCACACTTGTTGAATTTAGCATAGAGTTGATGCTCTCTTAGCACTTGCATCACAAGTCTAAGATGCTCTTCATGTTCTTCTCTATTCTTAGAGTAGATTAAGATATCATCAATAAAAACTAATACAAATTTATCTAGAAATTTACTGAGTACATTGTTCATTAAGCACATGAAAGTAGCAGGGGCGTTGGTTAACCTGAATGGTACTACCACAAACTCATAATGACCATACCATGTCCGGAAAGCGGTCTTATGGATGTCTTCACCCTTGATTCGGACTTGATGGTATCCTGACCTCAAGTCAATTTTTGAGAAAACAGACACACCTCCCAACTGATCGAATAGATCAT
>ML779655.1:637711-655766 GCA_009831015.1 Picea engelmannii
CTATACACAGTCTAAGGGTGCCATCCTTCTTTTTCACAAACAGGACCAGTGCTCCCCAGGGGGACACGCTGGGTCGAATATAACCCTTATCCATCATTTCTTTCAATTGCAATTTGAGTTCAACTAACTCAGGCATGCTCATCTGGTAGGATATTCTAGACACCGACACCGCTCCTGGTGCAAGTTCTATTGAGAAGTCAATGTATCTTCTCGGAGGTAGACCTAGTATTTCCTCTGGGAACACATCTCGGTATTCTCTTAGGATAGGGTGATCTTCAAGGCTTGGATCTGCACCTTCGGTTGTTTTCAACGCCTGTACTGCATATAGGTGACATCCCTTTTGGCAATACTTCCGCATTTTCACTGCTGATATTTGTCTCACCGAGACCAGTTTTTGGATCCCTTGACGGGTTATCCTTTTTCCTTCTTCACTCACACATTCTAAGGTTTTATAGTAACAGTCCAGTTTGGCTTTATGGGCGGCCAACCAGTCCATACCAATCAGCAGATCGTATGATCCCAGGGGTAATACATTAAGGGTTGCTTGGGTGGGGAATTCACCCAACATTAATTGGCAGGCTGGTATGGCCTCTACCACCTTTCTTTTGGTGCCAGTGGCTAATTGTACCAACCATGGTTTAGTTTGATTTTGTGGCTATAGTTTACACTTATCAATAGTTTTAGGGGCTATATAACTCAAATTTGAACCAGGGTCAATCAAAACAGATACCAGGTGATTGAAGATCATACCTTCTATTTCCACCACTGAAGCTTGGTGGTCAGCTTGGTTATTATCCAAGGCTGCATATATCTGTGGCACAGTCCTTGCCATATCATTAATTGTGGTAGCTTCCTGCATGTTATAAATTTTCCAAATGTTCCGTTGTCGAAGTGGACAGTCTCTCCGGAGATGATCTCCTCTGCAATCCCATCATTCCAAAGGTTTTCTCTTTGGGTTATCAGTCTTTATTGGTGTAGGTCTAGAAGTTTTATCTCCATCTACCGAGGGAAAGTTCTGCTGGAGTACACTCCGAGTTGGAAAGTTCATTCTGTGGTTCTTCTTGTAGTTTTTAAATCCCAAGGATTTGCTCCCCTTTTTCTGAAATTTCGAACCACTCTTCTGCTTCCAGTCTCCATGAGACTCTGCTCGATGTCCATATTGTTCATGAAAATATGTTGCTTTTCGAATAGTGTCTTCTAAGGTCTTTGGCTCATCAAATTCAATTCGGTTCCGGTATTCCTTGGGTATCCCACTCATGAAGTGTTGTTCCTTCGCCTTCTCTACTTTGATGTAGGGTACATACTTCAGTAAGTCAAGGAATTTATTGACATACTCCTCCATAGTAAATTGTCCCAGTTTGAGTTCATAAAACTCTTTAGCCTTCTCGTCGAAATATCTTTCCGACAAATACTTCTTCTGGAAGTACTTCTCAAACTGTTTCCAAGACAGGTCCTCCTCGCAGACCCCTTTCATATTTTTAAGGTCTTCCCACCAGATGGAGGCCTTTCCGTTTAGATTGAAAGTGTCCACTCGGGCCTTCAGGTTCTCTGAGAAATCATGGACTCTGAAATATTTCTTCAGTCCAAGTAACCAAGCCTCAACTTCCTCTCCCTTATTTATCTCACCATCGAAGGAGGGAGGTTTGTCCTTTTTGAATTCCTTGAATTTATGACTCTTAGAAGTCTTTTGCTTCTTCTGTTTCTTTCGAGAATAGGAACTGGTCCTGCTACTGGAAGAGCCTTCTGAATCGCCAACTTCCTTCTCAGGGGAATCGTCTGGCACTGGTTCTTTACCTCTGGGGTGGACCTTTATTGACGTGCTTCTCTCAGTATGACCACTGATACGACCATGATTCTGCATCTCAGGTTCATGCTGCATTTGTCGATGTAGGTCGGATAAGCTCTGCAGTAAAACTGCATTGATCTCGGTTTGCTTTTCTTGTTCTTTCATCATTCTTTCATTATCGTCCTTGCAACTTTGCAATTCGGCCATGAGACTCCTCACAGTATCAGCTAGGTCCAGAGGGGTTCCTATTGCTCTTCTTTCATCAGACTCCTCGTCTCTGTTGTGGGATCCTTCTCCCATCTCTTGGTGAGTCACCATATGCTGTGTTTGCAGCTTTCTGTGGTTGATCGTCCGCTAAAGTGAAAAGATAAACGCTGGCTATTAGTCCAGAGTTAAATTCATTTTATAATGTGCGCATAGTTTCATAACTCTTTCTCATACATACACAGTCGGGTTTTCATATTCCAAGTTTTAATTCCTGGACAAGATAGTTAAGTCAGGAGCTTACTCCTCATAGGAGTATTTCGAACGAGGTTTATGCACGACTGGTGCATGACCCCAATTAGGCCGAGTGTTGTAACCATGCTCTCATACCACTTTGTAACACACCCACTACCTAAATAATAAAATTTTTGTTGTTTCCTCCGTAAGGAGACTCCCCGGAGCTTATAGCAGCAAAATGCCAATTCCTGAATCAAAGGTCTTCTATTTACCTACCCGATTCTCTATACATAACCGTGGTCTTATGTCCCACCTGACATAGGCACGCCAACCATGGTTACATCCGCTCATAGGGTCTTCTTCTTCTTCTTTCCCGAAAAACCCCAAGGTTCTTCTATTTCCCTATCTGGAAATCTTCTCCTACAGTCCTCTCGCGCATTTCCCCCTCCCTTGATTTATCGGGGAATCGGAACTCGTGACCTCGCGAGTTCAAAGCTTGAACATTGGGTTCTTGGATCCCCGAGAACCGATGGTCAGTCAACTCGCTGACTTTCTCCCCGAGGGATTTTGCTACTCGCGACATCATGATTCCCGTGGCCAAATTCCTGGGCCTTTTCTCGCGAGGCTCCGATACACGATCCCTCATGTAGATCCAACGGTCTTCCCGCGATCTAGATCCAACGGTTATTACCTTCTCGCTTCTCGTGTCCTCGTAACTTTGGATACCCAATACTTGGGCGCTCACCCTACGAGCTCCCGAGTTCGCGAGATCTTCTCGATCTCTGCCACCTGTCCTCCTCGGATGGATGGTCTTGATCATCTCATGGCTTCACCACTCGTGACTTGGAGCCTCCAAACATTGGTCTCTCAACTCGTGAAACTATGAGGTAGCGAGATCCTTGGATCTATGCCACCTGTCCTCCTCGGATGGATGGTCCTGATCATCTCGTGGCTTCACCACTCGCAACTTGGAGCCTCCAAACATTGGGCCCTCAACTCGCGAACCTACGAGGTAGCGAGATCCCTGGATTCTCTGCCACCTGTCCTCCTCGGATGGATGGCTCGGATCTTCTCATGGCCTCGCCACTCGCGACTTGGAGCATCCAAACATTGGGCTCTCAACTCACTAACCTACGAGGTAGTGAGATCCCTGGATCTCTGCCACCTGTCCTCCTCAGATGGATGACTCAGATCTTCTCGTGGCCTCTCCACTCACGACTTGGAGCATCCAAACATTGGGCTCTCAACTCATGAACCTACGAGGTAGTGAGATCCCTAGATCTCTGCCACCTGTCCTCCTCAGATGGACGGCTCGGATCTTCTCGTGGCCTCGCAACTCGCAACTTGGAGCATCCAAACATTGGGCTCTCAACTCACGAATCTACGAGGTAGCAAGATCCCTGGATTCTCTACCACTTGCCCTCCTTGGATGGATGGCTCAGATCTTCTCGTGGCCTCACCACTCGTGACTTGGAGCATCCAAAAATTGGGCTCTCAACTCGCGAACCTATGAGGTAGCAAGATCCCTGGATCTCTTCCACCTGTCCTCCTCGGATGGATGGCTCAGATATTCTTGTGGCCTCGCCACTTGTGACTTGGAGCATCCAAACATTGGTCTCTCAACTCACGAACCTACGAGGTAGCGAGATCTATGGATCTCTACCACCTTTCCTCCTCGAATGGATGGCTTGGATCTTCTTGTGGCCTCGCCACTCGTGACTTGGAGCATCCAAACAATGGGCTCTCAACTCGTGAACCTACGAGGTAGCGAGATCCCTAGATCTCTACCACCTGTTCTCCTCGGATGGACGGCTCGGATCTTCTCGTGGCCTCGCCACTCGCGACTTGGAGCATCCAAACATTGGGCTCTCAACTCATGAACCTATGAGGTAGCGATATCCCTGGATCTCTGCCACCTGTCCTCGGGTGGATGGCTCGGATCTTTTTTGGCCCTATTCACGAGGCTTAACCCTCGTCTATCTCCCTAAAGATCTGACGACTGTCGGGTTCCCTAGCTAAGATATGACGGTTTAGATCGGTCCCGATGTCGTTCCCCTTCCCACTGCTCTTTGGACGTGGACAAACCAACGGTCGAGATGTTCTCATGGAGTCTGGGTTCTACGATTCAGAATTCCTCTCTATTCACGAAGATAGGGGAAAAAGTGGTTAAGGAAAATTATGCCCTCACTTATTCCTTCGATTTCATGGTCGTGAATGACCGCAGATTTCCCAACAAGATCTCATCCTTTGACCAATACTTATCCTTACACTGCTACTTCGGGATTTCAAGAGGGCCATTCCTCTTTGCACATGGTTGTTAAGACTTGCGCATTTACGCCCTTTCTCCAGGTTCTTGGTGAACCTTTCTAAGACGGGAATCTGCATGAAGAGGTCTATTCCGGGGCATTCTTGGATACAGATAAGGGGAACAAATTCCCGAGAACGGACTGGGAGTTTGACTTGATTCAGCTTATGCATAGTTAGATTCATCTTTATCGACGTAAGTCGTGCATGATTTCCTCTATTACAAGCGTATGCCCCTTAATTATTATCAAAACATTTACAGACATTCTTACTCTAAAAATCGTTCACAATCTCACAGTGATGTGAGTACATACATATATATATATATATATGTATATATATATATATATATATATATATATCAGTGTATGAACTTCAAGACGCAATAGATAAAATACTTATAAGAAATAACACCAGAAGTGGGTGCAACTACTGAGAGGGGTGCTTGTTTCCACCCAACCGTAGGATCAGCAACTCCCAATGGATTTACCACTAGCCACCCCCGAGCTGAGACCACGATGCTTTGAGACTGCATCTCTCTATCTGCCAATGACCAGGAGAAAAGGTTGCAGTCCTCCCTCTCTTCTATCACTCACTCTGCGTAATCCCGAGTTCCCCTCACGTCTGCCCCTTTCAATCATCTCTGCCATATGCCTTATCCTCTCGCGAGGTTGCGTGTGGCACGATTACCCTGGTGTTAATCAGGCCTGACGGCTCTACGGATGGGTGTTTCACCATCCCATCCCTCACCAAGCCATCTGCATACTAGCCTGTGAGGCATTGAATTTCAGGGCCAGCGAGCCTCTTTTGGTTATCTGGGCCAGTGGAGTCCAAATACGGTATTTCATTCTCGGTGGAAGTTAATGCTACCTTTTCAGGTGCCTTCCACCGCCATCGTGGTCTCTTTTTCTGCACATCCCCTCATCAACAGTCTTGCAATAATTCAGAATGTTATTCACATTCATTGACCTCTTCTCAAGGTCCATTTACATCACATATTCTCATTTATGAGTTTTCCATAGTTCTTGGCCAGTCTAGTTATATTTACAAACTGGGGGAAACAGGGTGTTACAACATGGCACTACGATCCATGTAGGATCATCTCCGATATGAGGGTGAAGAACAAGAATATCCCATATGTCCATGAATCTAGGCCCGAAGTCAAGAAATTCGTAAACCAGACAGTATGGGAACCAAACACCTTGGTCGAACCAGAACATCAGGATCCCCCGGCCACTGTATCACAAACAACCACCCCACAGGTTCCGAAAGAGAAAAGGCCTAGGCAAGATTTGTCTCTGCCTATCACTGAAGTGTCGTCAGAAGAATTCCAATTGCATACCAAGAGGTCTAGAACTAGTTCAGCTCCCGAGCCGACTGGGAAAAAGGAAGTCCCATCTACTACAGTGACTAAGGTTGATAGGCTGCCCCTCAGTGCGAGACTCCAACATATCATAACCTCAGTGTTGCCAAAGAAATCTACAGATACTCCACCAACCATCCAGCCAGGCAAGGTGGGACCGAAGCTGATCATCTTTGGAAAATTCGATCTGATCAAGAAAAGGAATCAGACTCTGACCATCATCACTTGTGCCCAGTTCTAGAAGAAGATGTCAACTGCACAACATAGGCTGCTATCTGGATTTGACATTGAGAAGGGAAAAATGCATATGGCATTCCTCCAAGCACAGGTGCCAGATCCAAAGGTAATCATTGATTACAAAAGTGCCACCTTTGAATTCCAAACTAAGGATGTGCATCTGGCCGATCAGATGGATCTGCACAAGAAAACGGGAGATATGGTTTTCTATACGTTGGCACATGCTTACATGACTTCATCCAAATTGCAAGTGTCCCTGAACAATGTCCAAACACAGTTGAAGTTGGAAAAGATATCATCCTTTTCCAAGGACAACAAGATCAAGACTTTGGAGGAACTGGTCCTCAAGATCGGTTACGATCCTTCGAATGTGAAATCAGCCGAGGAGATGATTAAGAACAAAAATGATGACATAGCCTCCTTAAGGAAACAACTAAAACTTCCATCGACAGAGGATTCACAGGTGAAGGAGATAGCAGATACAAAAGAAGAAAAAGATGAAATGCTCAAACTACTTATGGAGTAGAATGCACAACTAAAGGAAATGGAATCTGAGATAAAGGAGCTAGGAAAAGAGAAATAACAACTGAAGCCCATGGAAGTCATTCCATTGAGTTCCATTCCACTTTCGGGAGTGAGCACATCGTCAGTAACAAAAGTCCTATCCACGACTCCACTGACATCCCTGGAAAAGACAGTCGAATTGGCTAAGTCTATGGAAAAGATGAACCTGGAGGAAACAGAGATCAGCAGGCTCAAAAAGGAGATTGAGAACCTTCAGGAACTCAAATCTTCCTTTCAAATCAGCCTCTCCAAGGAAAAGAAGGTGTCAGACCAGCTCAAACAAGAGTTACAACAACTCCAAAAGAAAACAGTGGCAGGTGAAACTTTGGCCAAGGTTAAAGAAAGTGTTTGGACATACATCACCAAGTCTATGAACGAGATATGGCCCATGATACAGATCATGTTTGAGCAGAATGAATTGGTGCAGAGAAGAAAATAGGTCATCGAGAAGATTAGATTGGTATTGGGAGAGATTCCTACACAGGCTAATGAAATCATCAAGTTCCTAAATTCTAAGACTAGGGAGGAGCTGGAAGAGCTTAAAATTGAGGATAGAACAGAGACCATCCTTGAGGTCAAAATAGTTTTGACCAAGAGATGATTAATGCTTCAGCTGGAAGAAAAGGTTCAGGCCATGGACCTAGGGGTACAAAGGTTTTTTAGTAAGATTGAGGCTCTACAGAATAAAGGTCTTCTTGGCCTGAAGGTAATCAATGAAAAATTGATGACACTCCCAGACTACAAAAAGAGACTGGCCGATGTGGCTAAGGACAGTTCAAAGTTTTCAGGAATTCAAGGCAGCATCATTGGCAAGGCATTTCTAGATGTGCTTCAGTGGGACATCAGTATTCATCATGAGATTCGATACATCTTCGTCACCAAACCTACCTTCGCCAAATACACAGAAATGGATGAAGTTTATCAAAGGCTACTCAAAGTCAACGTGCCCAGTCATCTTCGATGGGAAGAACTCTGTGATCTGATCGAGTAGCAGATGAGTTGTTCTAGCCTAGTCATTTTTCTATTCAGATGAGGTCGTGCAGAGGCCTCACCAATGGTTCACCTAGAAAATAGCATGCAATTGTGACACATCATCAAGCAGTTCCTAGATTTATGAAATTTGTTAAGTTAGTTAGGCTAAAAATAAATTTAGCATGTCCTGGTCTTTGATGACAGGATGGTTTGTAATTTTTAGTTATAAATACTTCATCTTTTGAAGTATTGAGGGTTGTTGATCCTCACGCCCTGCAAGCTATCAGACTGTAATATTTTTGAAGAGATCTTCCATTAATATAAAGACGCACTTTACAGGATTCTTGCGTGTATTCACTGGTGACGTTTTTCTCTCTAAGTTGAATGTTATTCTCGCTTTGTTATCACATTGTTTCTAAATCTAATCTTTGGAAGTAAAGAACGTTGCAAGATTTATCTCGTATACCCTGTTTCTAACTTGAAAGATTTAAGTGTTTTATCTTCTCATTTTGCAATAAAGAAATTCTTAACTGCTTCTTTGTTGCAATTGTCTTTCTCATCTTTTCTTCTATTCCTCATTCATTGCTACTAAAGAATCCAATGATTATATTATCTCTCCCTATGAAAGGTCCCTTTGTTTTTCTGGTTCAGATTTCATTTTTAAGACATAGACCCCATAGCCCAATGGATGTGTAAACTATCTCAACCAACTCAACAAACACTATGACACAAAACTGACTTATTTATTTATCTAGCCTAATATTTAAAAATTTGAAATATATCTAAATCATATAGAGAGATCCCTCTCTGAAGTTGGAAGGGCTAGATCCCAGCTTCAAAAGCGGTTGGATAAAGTTACCTCTCGTAGATTTTTTCTTCCGAACAACCTCTAGGAAATTTACAGAGCGCTAACATAGTGGCGACTCCACTGGGGAAAGAATAGAACTAAAAATTTATAGCTTCACGTTTTCTTTTCCTTAGAAGAAAATGTTGTTCCTAAATATTGCAAATTTGAGAAGAATGTAATGTTTAGAGGTTGATTAAAATTTGTACATATTATTTTCAGACTAATAAAACTAAAAAGTTTATATATAAAAATCAAAAAGAAATCTGGCTCCCAAGAAAGTTTATACTCGATCTCATCCAGACCCAGAACCTCTGATAGTAATAGATAACCCAGAACAGTTGCTCAGGAAAAAGACCATTGCTGAAGGTTTAGTAAGTCATACTCCCTTTCATAAGTCCCTTTCCTTTTCAGGGGAGCTCGTTACCTTTCAAAACCCTAGCTTTGATTCCCTTTCTAAATAAAGCTTGGTTAGAACAAGATCCGATAGTTTTGTGACTGAAATAATTTTCGACCCAACCATTTTGCAACCCCGGACTCCTAAAGTTCTATCTCCCACTACTAAAATGAAAACCACTCCCTTGGTGCTAGCCAGTCCCTCCTCGTCCTCATCTTTGGTCACTACCTCACCTATCATCTGGTTTTTTATCCCATCTCCTCCACCTATCATGGAAGCCAGATACGCTCCCTGTGTGTTGGTTGCGCCTCTTCATGATATGCACCAAGAATATCAAACGAGACTCCCATAGTTCGATGGAACAGGGCCTTTGAACGCCCAACAACACGTTCATAAAATGAATGATTATTTTGACCTGCACGAAGTAGATGAGGCTGACGTTCAATTGATATTGTTTTCCCCAAGTTTGACAGGTGACGTTAAGAAATGGTAAAAAGGTTTACATGCCACCTCAGTCCTTGACCTTACCGCATTCCAAAGGATTTTTCTAGATAGATGGGAGGTAAAGAAAAACCCTCTCCAAATGTTGTCAGAATACGAAAATATTAGAAGAAATCAAGGTGAGACATTACAAGATTACTGCACTCGTTTCAATAACCTGTACAACGCAGTCGAAATCAAACCTCCACAGGGTTTGGCATTGATAAAATTACCTAATGGTTTTGACGTTGATATGTCGTATCAACTAAGGGAAAAAAATTCTACTACCCTGGAAGATATGAAGAAAAGTGCAATAAGTGTGGAGGCCAATTTGTTGGAAAAAAGGGCACGACAGAGGTCAGAGAGGAGAGTTACAATTAAAGAGGAACCTTCCACGTCAAACTCTGATTCCAAATTGGAGTCCTTGGCCAGAGTAATGGAAATAATGACGGAAATACTTACGGTATCAGAAAGAAATCCTCCAAGAGAAAACCCACCAGCTCCTCAAGTTCGAAATCCCAACTTCAGGAGAAACCCTCCTCAAATTAGACAGAGAGATCTTAGGGATCAAAGAGAGAAGAGAGGTCCGGATCAACAGATCAGACCTCCCCTACAATCAAATTATGTTGATGAAGGAGAGGAATTGATTGAGGAACTAGAGGATACTCACATAAATCTCACGGGCATTCACAATAACGAAGCTATTTTCCATACCCAAGAAGAGCAAGAATTTTTTCTTCTCAATCAAACAAAAGTAAGTGAAGAAGTTGAAGATGTCGAACAACAGGCATTCAAAAATTCCATTTTGGAGGTACACTGGAAGTACAATCTGTGAAGTAAAAAGACTGAAGGAAGTTCCCCAAAAAATATGGTTGAAGCGAAGAAAGTAGTCGAAACCAAAAAAACCTCTGAGCCATCTTCTGAGAAGATTCATGAGAAGAGTAATGTCGAAGTTCCAACAAAAATAAACCTTGCTATTCTGAAAATATCGCCACAGCCTGAAGATTCATCAATTAATTAACCAAGTACTTCTGGCCAGAAGAATGTGGTAGACAAACCAGAATTGATGAGCCAAAGCAGAGCCCCTACACCTTTCAGGCTCGAAGGGGAATTATCCAAAGTAAAAATTCCCATTCCACTTTCCGAGTTGATGAACAAAGATGCTTATCTTTCACAAGTGATTAAAGCACTGACCATTGAACCTGATATAGGTATGAAGTCCTTAACCATTGGATCAACAAATCATTCAGACACTGTGAACCTTATAGATGATCAACCTGAACTTCTGTTCAGACCTGAAGTAGATGGCCAAGCCGATAATGGTGATGTCGCTCCTTTTTACATCAGTCTAAATATACATGACCTGATCTTGCATAATGTTATGCTAGACTTGGGTGCTTCCCATAATCTGATGCCTAAAGCAGTGATGGAAAAACTGGGACTGGAGGTCACTAGACCTTACAAGGATTTACACTCATTTGACTCCAGTAAAGTTAGATGTATTGGTTTGATCAAGGACCTGTGTATCACCCTGGTTCTGATTCCTGCAAAGAGCATGTTCATGGATGTAGTAGTTGCAGACATTCCACCAAAGTATGGAATGTTTCTATCCCAGTCTTGGGGGGCTAAGTTGAGAGGTACCCTACAACTGGATATGTCATATGCCACTATCCCAGTTTTCGAGAAACAAAGAAGGCTATACAGAGAAACATTGATGAAATACATGGCCAATAGCCAAGAAAAACCACACAACTATCCTCTTTACTCCACGCATTCTAACTTGGATTCTTTTATCCTGTATAACAATGGTGACACAGAAGAGCAAAACACTCAGCTGGGAGAAGATACATCTGGTCCGGATGAAGGGAAAGAAATCATCGAGGTAGAAAGAAAGAAAAACGTGATAACTGAAGAATTGTCGGCAGATTTCTGGAGCATGGATTTTGATGGAGCAGTAAGAAAAGAAGGAGTCGGAGCAAGAGTTTGGCTACACAATCACAGAACTAGGTATTCAGAAAACCATTCTTACAAATTAAATTTCCAATGCACTAACAATATCGTCAAATATGAAGCCCTGATGCTCGGTCTGAAACTTTTGAAAAGATTTGGTGCCAAACAGATTATGGTAAGAGGTGATTCTGAGTTAATAATCAAGCAAATTAAAGGTGAGTATGCTGCGAAACATCCCCGTCTTAGAGCTTATAGGAATTATGTTCTTGATGCCCTTAGATGTTTCACTGAAGTCGATTTGCAGGTAATGCCTAGGGGAAAGAACATTTTGGCAGATGGATTGGCTACGTCAACAACCACATGTAAGATTCCTTTTCGCTCGACTCATCCATACACGGTAGAGGTGAAGTGCAGACCAACCGTTCCCGACAATATCAGGTACTGGCAAGTGTTTGGTAATGATGATCAAATCGAAGAATTTCTGCAATGTAAAAATGATTTTGAATGTACAGATATATATTTAGAGAACGAAGATGAAAATGTAAATAGATCTGATTTTGAAATGATAGTGTAAATAATGTAGATTCAGGAGAATTAGGCGATGATGAGATGGAGACTGATATGTTGCATTTGAAAAGTAATGTTTTACCTAGGGGTCTAGTTCCTTTAGAGGACTTGTTTGATTTTAACAATGTAGCCAAAAAACCAAAAATAGAAGCCAGTGGACAAGAAGTAGAAGATTGTAATATAGGGACAGAAGGGAAACCCAGGATGGTCAAATTGTCCAAATCATTACCCCCTGAGAAAAAACTCAAATACATTGAGCTGGTCAAAGAATATTCATATGTCTTTGCTTGGGGTTATGAGGATTTGAAAGCTTATGATACCAACATCATACAACACAGGATTCCAATAAAAGAAGAGAAAAACCCGTTCAAATAGAAACTTAGGAGACTCAATCCCAAGTTACTCCCCCTGATAGAAAAGGAAATCAAAAAAATGTACGATGCCAAAATCATAGTCCCGTTACGTTTTTCCAAATGGGTCTGAAATTTGGTCCCAACACGTAAGAAATCTAGGGAAATCAGGCTTTGCGTTGATTTCCAAAATTTGAATAAGGTCTCCCTGAAGGACAATTACCCCTTGCCAAAAATGGACCACATACTACAAAGGGTAGTTGGATCCAGTCGAATCTCTTTGCTCGATGGGTTCTCGGGTTATAATCAGGTCCTCGTTCACCCAGATGACCAAGACAAAACCGCTTTCACTACACCATGGGGCACTTTCATGTATGTGAAAATGCCTTTCGGTTTGATGAACGTTGGAGCTACTTTCCAGAGAGCGATGGACATCACCTTTGTGGAAGAATTAGGTAAATTTATCGTCATCTATCTGGACGATGTAATTGTGTTTTCCCAATCTGATGACGAGAACCTAAGGCATCTCAGACGAGTCTTTGAGAAATGCAGGAGGTTTGTAATTTCTTTAAATCCTAAGAAAATCCTTTTCAGACTAGAAGAAGGCAAACTGCTAGGGAACATAATATCCAAGAACGAAATCAAAATAGACCCCAGCAGAATTGAGGCCATACAAAAATTAGAACACCCAAGAAACATCAAAGAATTACATTCTTTTATCGGAAAAATAAACTTTCTACGAAGATTCATACCCAATCTGGCTGAGCTCCTCAGAAACATTACAAATATGTTAAAAAAGGAGGTAAAAATAAAATGGGATATCGAGTCCAGACAGTCTTTCGAACAAGTCAAATGAGCACTCACACAGGCCCCCGTCTTGATCAGTCCTGATTTTACCAAGGATTTCTATCTTTTTTCTTTCACTTCCGAAGATACTATTGCAGTGGTATTACTACAGAAGAACAATGAAGGGTACGAACAACCCATAGCTTTCTTCAGTAAAGCATTAAGAGATGATKCTTTGAATAACAAGATAATGGAGAAACAAGCTTTTTCCTTGGTAAAAGCCATAAAATATTTCAGAGTCTACATTCTCCATTCCCACACCATTGCATATGTTCCAAATGTGGTAGTAAAAGAAATTTTGACCTAGGACAATCCGGATGGAAGAAGAGGAAAATGGATTGTTGTCATTTTAGAATATGACATAGAGATTAAGCCTACGAAACTAATTAAAGGTCAAGGCCTAGCAAAATTAATGGCTGAATCAAATTTCCATGCTCTTGACATTAATTTCTTAACTGTAGCAGATGAACAGGGCAAGACGACAACTCTAAGCGTGAGAGAGGTGTTTCTCAACTCTCCATGGTACACAGACCTAATATTTGTTTTGCATAATTTACAAGCTCCCCCTAGTTTGACTAAGACTAAAGCTAGGTTTGTGAAGTTGAAAGCATTAAAATTTTGCATTCTAGAAGGCAATCTATATTGGAAATATCCTGGAGGTATTCTATTAAATTGTTTATTGAAAGATGAATCTGACAAAGTGCTACAAGAATTTCATGCAGGAGAATGTGGTGGCCATCTGAACTGGAAGGTCACAACCAACAAAATCCTCAGAGATGGATTCTATTGGCCCACCCTATTCGCTGATGTACATCATACAGTGACTTCATGTCATCAATGTCAGTTGTTTGAAGGCAAAAGGAAACTCCTTCCTCTCCCCCTGAAACCGATCTCAGTTGAAGCCCCTTTCCAGCAATGGAGATTGGACTTCATTGGAGAAATACACCCCCCTTCTTCAGGCTAGCATAGGTGGATTCTTACTACCACAGATTATTTTACAAAATGGATCGAAGCAGTACCAAGCAGGCAAGCCACCGATTATGTTATTATCAAATTCCTTGAAAATAATGTCTTGTCTCGCTTTGGATGTCCTAGAAAGATTATAACTGATAATGCAACTGCTTTTTGATCGAAGAAACTCATAGATTTCTGCAACCAGTATCACATTGGTTTGGGACATTCCACAACTTACTAACCTCATGGGAATGGGCTGGCAAAATCTTCAAACAAAACCCTCATGAACATCATCAAGAAAACGTTGCAGGAAAACAACAAATCATGGAATAACAAGTTGGTGTTCGCATTATGGGCTGACAGACTAACCACCAAAAGGTCAATCGGTATGTCACCATATCAGCTGGTCTATGGCACAGAAACAGTTTTTCCCACTTCCTTAGGAGTACCTGTCATGAAATTGCTTCAAGACATACAAGCTAAGCCAAATGACACACAAAGAAGGATCGATCAGATGATCCAATTGCAGCAGCCTAGGGAAGAAGTATTCAACAAGACTTAGGTAGTCCAAGAAAGCATCAAGAATATTTTTGACAAAAGAACCAAGGAAGATGATTTTGAGCTAGGAGATTTGGTGCTGAGATGGGATGCCAGAAATGAAGACAAGGGAAAGCATGGAAAATTTGATAGTTTGTGGAGAGGACCATACATGATTCAAGCATTCAGGGGAAACAACACTTTCTTGCTAAACAACACTGATGGGACAAATCTTCCAGGAGGACTTGTAAATGGAAGAATGTTGAAGCATTATTTTCCGCCTCAGTAGAGACTTGAGGTTTCACTCTCCATTGTACATACCATCTTTATTTTTCGCTGCATTTTCTGAGTGAATAACTTTAGTCATTTGGTTGAAGCCTGAAGAGAAGGCCCTAAGCTGCTGACCACTGTT
This sequence comes from Picea engelmannii, assembly GCA_009831015.1. Classification (NCBI taxonomy): domain Eukaryota; kingdom Viridiplantae; phylum Streptophyta; class Pinopsida; order Pinales; family Pinaceae; genus Picea; species Picea engelmannii. The sequence continues at coordinate 652,716 of ML779655.1, forward strand.
CTTCCATTTTTTGAGAATAAAACCAATCAAACAACAAAGGAGACTAGGGAGGAATTTTCAGAGAATCAAGAACCAGGATTCTTGGCACTTCACAAGGAAAGTACCATGGTGGAGCCGTTGTTATCACCCTATAAGTTATAGTATCAATTGGTGACTGGAATATTATCTCTCTCTACTTTTTTTGTTGACAAATGATTTTTCATTCTGCAAATAATTTGAAAAAAGAAAGAAAAGAAAAGAAAAAAAAAGAANAAAAAAAAAAAAAAAAAAAAAAAAAAAAAAAAAAAAAAAAAACAGGGCATAAAAGAATTTCAATAAAAGCCCCATGCAATAATAGTAACTTGGTCCATACCTTTCAAGCATGGCCAAGTTATTTTTAAATTGATGTTGATAGGATTAGTGAATAAGCCCCAGGGTAGAGTAAATTCTTAACCCAACAGTCTAATCTGGGTTAATTGTCATAGGAAACTAGGTTAGAATATAGGCTAGTGTCTCTACTTCAATAAAACCAGCTTGATGATCAATGTTACACCATGATTTGCATACCTAAAAGGTTGTTGGACTAAACCCTTGGTGGTGTAGACATGAAAATCCTTGGGAAAAAACCCGTGAAATGCACTTATCCTAAGTTTCTCAGCGCATGTATTTTCCACACCCTCACTTATGCTCCGTTCATATATAAATGGTCTGGATGATTGCACCCAAATCTACGGTGAACAGATATTTCTAGACCCCCCCGTTCATTCTGCCTTTAATGGAGGGTGGGGGGTCTGGAATGTGCGATAAAGAACGCACACAGATCTGCGGCCAAGAAACAAGCGCATATATCAACGGTTCAAGGTGTTTTTCGGACCCCCCCCAACTGATCTGCTTTTAACAGAGGGGGGGGGGTCCAGAATGTGCGATAAAGAACGCACACAGATCTGCAACCAAGAAACAAGCGCACAGATCAATGGCTCAAGGTGTTTTTTGGACCCCCCTGACTGATCTGCTTTTAACTGAGTGGGGGGGGTCCAGAATGGAATCTTTCCTTTGGTGGGCCCCTATCTATACGTGGCATTAATCTATCGGTCCCGAGTCCCATTGCCTCCTACTGACTGACATACCGTCGTCACCTCTTGACATCACCATCCATCTTTCTAAAGAGTCACATCTCTTAATTTATGTCAGTCCTTCTCCCCCATTCGCTCGTGGCAAGCCCCATCACCATAATTTTTACCCCAATCGGTAACCGCCACTTCACCCATCCGTATTCTTCAGTCACCGTCACCTGCCATCTCACACTCTAATTGATCCATTGGCCATTTATTACTGGATAACCTATCTGTTAACCAGCTGACCTGTCCCCTGCACCCAAGAGACACCCGTTACTCAAAACTACCCTCACTCTTCTTTCCTTCACCATTCACCCACTCATCGCACCAGAGAACTTTTACAGCATTTTTCTCCATTCAGTAATTCGCCCCCACCTATATTTTTCCCCTCTAACATTTTTTTTTACAGGTACTGTTGCAGTAATGGTGCCAAAGTCAAAACAAGGAGAAGGAGAGGAGAATCTATTTCTCCCGCCCCTGTCGACCTTGACAGGATTCCACTGGCCGACAAAGATCGCTTAATCGCAGACACCAAGTGCGATTTCAATTTCGCAAACCTTCAGTTGTGGCTCAAAGAATTTTTCCTGGATCAGAGTGACGAAATTGGACTCTGGGAGTCCAACCTACCCCTATATCTCTTTCGTCAACAAATCCCCCTTATCCCTCTTCCATATTTTCGACCAAAGGAAACCATATCATCAGGTCCCTATGCACCTTGTTGGGTTATTACTGAGATCAGTGGGTAGATGAACCCATTCTAGGATTTTTATCTATCTTCTCCACCGATGAGAAGCCCACTACCTAGTTCGACTTCAGCACGTTCCTGGAAAATAATATTCATGAACAATTTGTCAATTTTGTCACAGAAGGCATGTTCAGGTATTCTGCAATACTGGCATACTTGTTCATGTTCTTTCAAGCGGAAAAATTTACTTTTTCCATGTAGAAGATGGACGGAGATGGAAAACCCCAGGCAGTAACAGCATGGACCTCCCTGCTCAGGCATAACTCCATGGAGTTTAGTTTCAAGGATTTCATCGATCAATTCTACCACCTATTTGTAAGTATTCTTAGCGGTAGGCCCGAGCCTAGGATAAATGATGAAGTTCAGAGGATCCTACATCTCTCGGATCACACAAAGACTGGTGATTGGTATTTAGACCAAAATCACACTGAGATCAGAGTATATGGGTGCAAGTTGGCACCGTATAAGCTGCCCAAATACCTACTTGTCAGAATTTTTGCCTTGGAGTACATAAGGCAGATGATAAACTCTGATGATATTCACTTCGTGTCACTAAAGAAAAAGCAACAACTCAGAATCAAAGGGCAGATTGGCTCTTTCATTTGCAACAATCGATGCACTGGAGAAGAAGCAGACAGGCTACTCAAGGAAATGAAGTTCTTCACACTACTACATATTGTAAAAATTCCGACGTTTTATTTGCGGCGTTATGGACAAAATTGTCCACATTGTCGCAAAATAGAGGAAATTTATAAAAAAAAAAATTCATGTTGCCCGATAACGTCGCTCTTGCGACGTTAACGTCAGTCTTGCCACGTTAACGTCGTTATTGCCACGTTTTCCACTGGAACGTCGCTCTTGCGACGTTTTCCACTGGAACGTCTCTCTTGCGACGTTAACGTCGCTCTTGCGACGTTAACGTCGCTCTTGCCACATTTGTGAAGATGTATGTCGCAATTGCCATGTTAACGTCGCTCTTGCCACGCTTTCCACTGGAACGTCGCTCTTGCCACGTTTTCCACTAGAACGTCTCTCTTGCCACGTTTGTGAAGATGTATGTCGCAATTGTGACGTTAACGTCGCTCTTGCCACGTTAACGTCGGTCTTGCCACGTTTTCCACTAGAACGTCGCTCTTGCCACGTTTGTGAAGATGTATGTCGCAATTGCCACGTTAACGTCGGTCTTGCCACGTTAACGTCGCTCTTGCCATG
>ML779655.1:669798-680003 GCA_009831015.1 Picea engelmannii
ATTAGGCCGTCGGAAAAACGACGTCATGTGAAACGACGTTTGAGGGGGTCCGAGGTTTGTCGGTCTTTCGACAATAGAAAGTCGCAATTGCATCGAACACGCCGTCGGAATTTGACCCAAATGTAGTAGTGTCATGAGTTTCACATGGCACTACGATCTGTGCGGGATCATCTCCAAGATGAGGTTGAATAACAAGAATATCCCATATGTCCATGAATCTAGGCCCGAAGTCGAGAAATTCACAAACCAGATAAGATGGGAACCAAACACTTTGGTCGAAGCAGAACAACAAGATCCCCCGGCCACTGTATCACAAACAACCACCCCACAGGTTTTGAAAGAGAAAAGGCCTAGGCAAGATTTGTCTCCGCCTGTCACTGAAGTGTCGTTAGAAGAATTCCAATTGCATACCAAGAGGTCTAGAACTAGTTCATCTCTCGACCCGACTGGGAAAAAGGAAGTCCCATCTACTACAATGACCAAGGTTGATAGGCCAACCCACAGTGCAAGCCTCTAGCATATCATAACCTCAGCGTTGCCGAAGAAATCTACAGATACTCCACCAACCACACAGCCAAACAAGGTAGGACCGAAGCTGAGCATCTTCTAAAAATACGATCTAATCAAGAAAATGAATCAGACTCTGACCAGCAGCACTTGCACCCAGTTCTGGAAGCAGACGTCAACTGAACAACATAGGCTCCTATCTGCATTTGACACTGAGAAGGGCATAATGCATATGGAATTCCTCCAAGCACAGGTGCCAGATCCAAAGGTAATCACTGATTACAAAAGGGCCACCTTTGAATTACAAACTAAGGATGTGCATCCGGCCGATCAGATTGATCTGCACAAGCAAACAAGAGAGATGGTTTTCTATATGTTGGCGCATGCTTCCACGACTTCGTCCAAATTGCAAGTGTCCCTGAACAACATCGAAACACAGTTGAAGTTGGAAAAGATATCATCCTTTGCCAAGGACAACAGGATCAAGACTTTGGAGGAACTGGTCCTCAAGATCGGTTACGATCCTTCGAATGTGAAAGCAACCAAGGAGATGATTAAGAAGAAAAATGATGACATATCCTCCTTAAGGAAACAACTAAAACTGCCACCAACAAAGGATTCACAGGCGAAGGAGATAGCAAAGACAGAAGGAGAAAAAGATGAAATTCTCAAACTACTCATGGAGCAGAATGCACAACTAAAGGAAATGGAAGCCGAGATGGAGGAGCTAGTAAAAGAGAAAGAACAACTAAAGCCAATGGAATTCATTCCATTGAGTTCCATTCCACTTTTGGGAGTGAGCATAGCATCATTAATAGAAGTCCCATCCACGACTCCACTGACATCCCTAGAAAAGACAGTCGAATTGGCTAAGTCTATGGAAAAGATGAACCTGCAGGAAACAGAGATCAGCAGGCTCAAAAATGAGATTGAGAACCTTCAAGAAATCAAATCTTCCTTTCAGATCAGTGCCTCCAAGGAAAAGTAGGTGTCAAACCATCTCAAACAAGAGTTACAACAGCTCCGGAAGCAAACAGTGGCAGGTAAAACTTTGGCCAAGGTTAAAGAAAGTGTCTGGATAGACATCACCAAGTCTATGAACGAGATATGGCCCATGATACAGATCATGTTTGACCAGAGTGAATTGGTGCAGAGAAGAAAACAGGCCATTGAGAAGATCATATCAGAATTGGGAGAGACGCCTACACAGGCTAATGAAATCATCAAGTTCCTAAATTCTAAGACCAGGGAGGAGCTGGAAAAGATTAAAATTGAGGATAGAACAGAGACCATCCTTGAGGTCAAAAGAGTTTTGACCAAGAGAGGATTAATGCTTCAGCAGGAAGAAAAGGTTCAAGCCATGGACCTAGGGGTACAAAGGTTTTTTAGTAACATTGAGGCTCTATAGAAGAAAGGTCTTCTTGGCCTGAAAGTAATCAATGACAAATTGATGGCACTCCCATACTACAAAAAGAGACTGGCCGATGTGGCCAAGGACAGTTCAAAGTTTTCAGGAATTCAAGGCAGCATTACTGGAAAGGCATTTCTAGATGTTCTTCAATGGGACATTAGTATTCAACATGAGATTCGATACATCTTCATCACCAAACCTACATTCACCAAATACACAAAAATGGATGAAGTTTATCGAAGGCTACTCAAAGTCAACGTGCCCAGTCATCTTCGATGGGAAGAACTCTGTGATCCGATTGAGTATTAGATGGGATGTCCCAGCCCAGTCATTTGTCCAGTCAGATGAGGTCGTGCAGAAGCCTCACCAATGGTTCACCCAGAAAACAACATGCAATTGTGACACATCATCAAGCAGTTCCTAGATTTATAAAATTTGTTTAGTTAGGCTAAAAGTAGATTTAGCACATCCTGGCCTTTGATGACAGGATGGTTTGTAATTTTGAGTTATAAATACTTCATCTTTCGAAGTATTGAGGGTTGTTGATCCTCACGCCTTGCAAGCTATCAGACTGTAATATTTTTGAAGAGATCTTCCATTAATACAAAGAGGCACTTTAAAGGATTCTTGCATGTATTCACTGGTGACGTTTTTCTCTCTAAGTTGAATGTTATTCTCTCTTTCTTTTTACATTGTTTCTAAATCTAATCTTTTAAAGTAAAGAATGTTGCAGGATTTATCTCGTATACCCTGTTTCTGAGTTGAAAGATTTAAGTGTTTTATCTTCTCATTTTGCAATAAAGAAATTCTTAACTGCTTCTTTGTTGTAATTGTCTTTCTCATCTTTTCTGTTATTCCTCATTTATTGCTACTAAAGAATCCAGTGATTATATTATCTCTCCCTGTGAAAGGTCCCTTTGTCTTTCTAGTTCAGATTTCATTTTTAAGACACAGACCCCATAGCCCAATGGATGTGTAAACTATCTCAACCAACTCAACAAACGCTACGACACAAAACTGACTTATTTATTTATCTAGCCTAATATTTAAAAATTTGAAATATATCTAAATCATATAGAGAGATCCCTCTCTGAAGTTGGAAGAGCTAGATCCCATCTTCAAAAGCGGTTGGATAAAGTTACCTGTCGTAGATTTTTTCTTTCGAACAACCTCTAGGAAATTTACAGAGCGCTAACATAGTGGTGAATCCACTGGGGAAAGAATAGAACTAAAAATTTATAACTTCACGTTTTCTTTTCCTTAGAAGAAAAGCTTGTTCCTAAATATTGCAAATTTGAGAAGAAAGCAATGTTTAGAGGTTGATTAAGATTTGTACATATTATTTTCAGACTCATAAAACTAAAAAGTTTATATATAAAAATAAAAAAGAAATCTGGCTCCCAAGAAAGTTTATACTCGATCTCATCCAGACCCAGAACCTCCGATAGTAAAAGATAACCCAGAACAGTTGCAAAGGAAAAAGACCGTTGTTGAAGGTTCAGTAAGTCATACTCCCTTTCATAAGTCCCTTTCCTTTTCAGGGGAGATCTTTACCTTTCAAAACCCAGGCTTTGACCCCCTTTCTGAACAAAGCCTATTTAGAAAAAGATCTGATAGTTTTGTGACTGAAATCATTTTCGACCCAACCATTTTGCAACCCTGGACTCCTAAAGTTCTATCTCCCACTGCTAAAATGCAAACCACTCCCTCGGTGCTAGCCAGTCCCTCCTCATCCTCATCTTCGGTCGCTACCTCGCCTATCATCCAGCTTGTTATCCCACCTCCTCAACCTATCATGGTAGCCAGATACGCTCCCTTGGTGTTGGCCACACCTCTTCATGCTATGCCCGAAGAATATCAAATGAGACTCCCACCGTTCGATGGAACAGGACCTTTGAATGCCCAACAACACATTGATAAAATGAATGATTATTTTGACCTGCATGAAGTAGATGAGTCCGACGTTCAAATGAGATTGTTTTCCCAAAGTTTGATAGGTGACATTAAGAAATGGTAAAAAGGTTTACGTGCCACCTCAGTCCTTGACCTTACCACATTCCAAAGGAGTTTTCTAGACAGATGGGAGGTAAAGAAAAACCCTCTCCAAATATTGTCAGAATACAAAAATATCAAAAGAAATCAAGGTGAGACAGTACAAGATTACCGCACTCGTTTCAATAACCTATACAATGCAATCCCAACCGAAATCAAACCTCCACAGGGTTTGGCATTGATAAAATTCCCTGATGGTTTTGACGCTGATATGTCGTACCAACTAAGGGAAAGAAATTCTACCACCCTGGAAGATATGCAGAAAAGCGCAATAAGTGTGGAGGCCAATTTGTTGGCAAAACGTGCATGACAGAGGTCGGAGAGGAGATTTAAAACTAAAGAGGAACCTTCCACGTCAACCTCTGATTCCAAATTGGAGTTCTTGGCTAGAGCAGTGGAAAGAATGATGGAAAGACTTACGATATTAGAAAGAAATCCTCCGAGAGAAAACCCACCAGCTCCTCAAGTTTGGAATCCCAACTTCAGGAGAAACCCTCCTCAAATCAGACAGATAGATCCTAGGGATCAAAGAGAGCAGAGAGGTCTGGATCAACAGATCATACCTCCCATACAAGAAAATTATGTTGATGAAGGAGAGGAAGTGATTGAGGAACTAGACGATACTCACATAAATCTCATGGGCATTCACGATAACGAAGCTATTTTCCTTACCCAAGAAGAGCAAGAACTTTTTCTTCTCAATCAAACAAAAGTAAGTGAAGAAGTTGAAGATGTCGAACAACAGGCATTCGAAAATGCCATTTTGGAGGTACAACGACAGTACAATCTGCAAAGTAAAAAGACTGAAGGAAGTTCCCCAAAAAAGATGGTTGAAATGAAGAAAGTAGTCGAAACCAAAAAAGCCTATGAGCCATCTTCTGAGAAGATTCATGAGAAGAGTAATGTCAAAGTTCCAAAAAAAAGAAACCTTGCTATTCTGAAAATATCGCCGCAGCCTGAAGATTCATCAATTAATAAACCAAGTACTTCTGTCCAGAAGAATGTGGTAGACAAACCAGAATTAATGAGGCAAAGCAGAGCCCCTACACCTTTCAGCCTCGAAGGGGAATTATCCAAAGTAAAAATTCCCATTCCACTTTTTGAGTTGATGAACAAAGACGCTTATCATTCACAAGTGATTAAAGCGCTGACCATTGAACCTGATATAGGTACAAAGGACTTATCCGTTGGATCAACAAATCATTCAGAAATATTTAGTCTCCTAGCTTAATAAACCACAAAATGCATGAATTCAAATATACTTTACCATATGACCTTATAAGTGACTGGAGGTAGTGTTCTTTGTCATTTATCCAAGCTTAGGTAGTCCAAAAAGGTATAAATGAGGAGTATTATATGGTAATGGGGATGTGAATTTAGAGGCTCAACATTCCACAATACCAAAATCATTGCATGTCCTCATGCAACTGAAACATACTCAAAAAATTTCAAAACTTCAGACTCCATTCTCTTTACTTCTGTGGATCAATGATGTTGACAGCTGATGCTTTTGCTTTCAGCTCCCTTTTTATGACCCAAATGTATTGGTACCTTATTGATATTATTACCTTATTGAGCTTATTAGAAGTCTCTTCATGGTCATCTTGGAGTTGTTGGCGGGTTTCCTTCAGTTGCTTGTTTTCCTTCTTGATATATCTATCCAGTAGCTAGTATTCATTTACCTCTTGTTTTAGTTCCTGATTTTTCTTTCGTATCTCCTCAATATTCTTATTCATATATCCTTTTGTTAAGGTCCTCATTGATCCCATTGTTTCCAGCTAGATGTGTTCTCTTTCCTCCACTTCCTCCCTCATCCCACACAAACTAATAGTAACTTGCTCCTCAGTTAAGCTAGGAATGTCATCCTGGACTGGTAGTTCTAGGAAAGGGGAGGTAAGATCTATTGGGTCTTCATGTGTAAGAGGATTGACAACTACTTTTCCTTTCTTTTCCATGCTCCTTGTGGTCTTTTTATAAAGGGATGATGGATTAGAAGTGCTAACAAGTTTCATTTTCCTCTTTTCTTTCTGTGGAATGGTTATAGGAGGTTGTTCTATGGATTGTTTATCTTTATGCTTTGAGCTACTCTTCTCTTTCCTCAAGGGTTTTGACTTATGACCCTTCTCCTAAAGTTCTACTGTTGAGATATCCTCTACTAATTCGTATTTACCTTTCGATTCTTGACTTTTAAGAGTCTTATTAGCTGAGGAACAAGGCCCTACTTGTTTACTAGATTTATCTTTTTGGCTCCCTTCTATGGAGGATGATGAAGCTACCTTGTATTTCTTTCCCTTTTTCTCCTTAGGTTCCTTACCTTCATCTTGAGCAGGCTGGACTTCCTCTACAGGTTCATTTTCTATGGAAAGGTGTTGAGTGATGAGGGTTTTCCAACTAAACCCTTGCTTCCTAATTTCATGTATAACTAACATTTTGATAAGACCCTGATGATAAATACTAGTCTTCTTAGTTTTAGATAAGTATTTGACACCTCTCACCATTTTTTCAGGCTCATCCATAAAAAGTATGGAAAGTCAATTTCAGGACCTCCTTCAAAGTGCAACAAAAGCCTAAGATTATATAGGAAATTTACCGCATACCTGCCTTCACAAGTGAGGAATCATTGAAGACTAGCAAGCATTGGATGATATTCTTCCTTGATATAGTTTCTAGAAATCCCCTTTTGCCAATCAGGGTGTTGATGGTCTTCCTTCAGAAATATTTGGCACATTTCTTTATTTATTCCTACTCCTTTGAAATACTTGTCTCCTCTTCTAGGTAATCTCATGGCCTCCCTTAAAGTTTCTTCATTGATTTGTAGCTACAGATTGCCTGTGTGCACAATCTCTCCATCGTAAATCTGTATAAATGCATGAGATACCCTCTCATGGCATCCTTTGAATTTTTATAAAAATGACATCCATCCCACTCTATCATACTTATCTCTACATATCTGGAACTCCTCGGTCTCCCTATAAATTTGGAAGACCGGTTCATGTCTACTCACAACCATCCTTTTAAAATGTGAGTGTAAACTGGACTGTAGCGTAAGAGTTTTAGTCAACTGTGAACGTAAGGGTTTGGTATTGGATATTGCAGAGAGGAGTAGGTATTGAACTGAAGAAATATGGGTAATGGCAAGGAAAAATAGTTATGGTGTCAATAATTCGGAAGGTGTGTTTAAGTAAATATGTTGTGAAGGAAATTAAGACAAGATGAGGCTCATCTGGATGGCTTCTCCACACAGATAATCCATTTCATTTCTTCATGTTAGTTCAATGATGGGAATGAGACGTTTGGTGGAAAAACATCATTGTTTTTTGGGATAGGCGATTGGACCTCTAAGTGGTGAATTTGATGTGACACAAGGTAGATTTGTGATTACTTAAGGATGAAGCACATTCTTGGTTTAAGGTTGTGTCCCATCATTACTGGGCATGCTCATTTCAGTTCATACCCACATCCATACATTGTGATTTTTCCCTCAACATATTTTCGAGTGCTTATGTGGTGAGGAAATTGATTAATGTTAAGCATATGGGTATGAGGGAAGTAAACATTAGGGGCATGATTTTAACAATAAGGTCATACGATCTAGTATACACTTTCATACATATTGTAGTTTTATAAGAAAAGGAAAATAAATAATTCCATGTTACCTTTTCTTTTACCATTGCATAACGAATACCCATAGCATATGTGACTACCTTTGTATTTGAAGCTTGCATATTATCATAGTTCAATTTTTTAGGATGGAGTTTTCTAGAGGCTTAGTACTGGAATTTCTTGTACTTTATAAAACTTCTTTATTATGTGCTTGTCTTTGAATTTCTCCCTTTGTGTCTAGTTCTGCAGGGTTGTAAGGTGGTCATGATGGTCTCTGAAGATGAGATGTGATTCTAGAAAAGAGACTTGAAAGGGACTCTTTGACCCTCCCCCATGCCAAAGGTGTTACATATCCTTATGAAAAAAGATCTGACACACTATATCACCATGGAAGAAAATTGATAAGAGAAGAGAAACCAAATCAAATTCAAAAAGTACATTTGTCACCTAGCATATGATCCCATGCCCTATTTGTTGTTTAAAAATGAAATTCCCTTTCTTTTGATGACTTAAGTACATAGTTTAGCAATGAAAACAGGGAAATTTTGTATTTTTCCATAAAAGATCCCACCTAACTTGCTTAAGAGATTTACTATCATTAGATGTTACAGATAAATTTCACAGTACAAGTAGATTAGACTCCCTAGTCAGGCTCCCACTCTTAATAAGTTTCCTTCTTAGGTAATGTAGGATTTAGATGTTAGACCGGTAAAGTTGACTTAGGGTAATTCTCAAATGGAAATTTTCTTATAGTATTATTTTGTTTGTTAGTCTTGAGTTTGTATCTTATAAATGTCAACAATGAAATTTTCTTGTAGTATTCATTTTTTAAATGACAGAAGTGAATTTTTCAATCAAACAAATATAAATGAGACATTTCTCAACCAGAACCCACTGCCAGCAAGCTTGTTCAGTACTCCAGTGGGGTAGTTGTGATATTTAGTGTGTTGGCAATTGTTTAACAGGCAGCGAATGCTTGTCATTGATGGCAACAATGAATATGACATGAGAACAACAAGTTTGTAATCGACAGACAAACAAAAGATAAGTTCAGAAAGGTGAATGATCAAAAGCAGTGAATGATCAAAGGCAGCGAATGATCAAAGGCAGCGAATGATCGAAGGCAATGAATGAGCATAAGGTTGAGAAGAATCTCTTGAGAAGAAGAATCTGTGATTGTTGAAGAGGGAGATAGATCTCATTCATCATATTTGTACGCAGTGTCCGACCACCATTGGATCGGGGAGAACCTGCACGGTCTTTAAAGTGGAAAGAGAAGAGGGCGTAATCACAATATGGAAAATCATGATGAAATTTGAGCCGTCAGATCAAGCTTTAATCTGGACCATTAATTCCAGTCAACGTCAGAGTTTCGGGGATTGCGTGATGGAGATGTCAAATAAACAATACAACAGGAACCCCAAAATCGCGATATACGAATTCGCGATTTAATTGCAGCCGTTAAGTTAAGAAGTAATCTGGACCATTGATTTTCTTCATGGAGTATCGGGAATTGGGACTTTGAAGTGACGAGAACACTTGACATCAAGGATGTTGAAATTGCGATATGTGATATTGCGATTTAATCGCAGTCGCTGAATAGAAGTCAAGATCATATCTAGATCGTTGATCCAAATCCTTATCGGAGTTTCGCGAATCGCGAATTCAAAAGGAAAAGAAACAAATGCAACAAGAATCCTAGTTTTGCGATATGCGATATTGCGATTCAATCGCAGCCATTGAATCGAGAATGAATCTAGACCATTGGTTCAACCCCGTGTCGGAGTTTCGTGAATCGCAATATGGAGAGACAAAAGAAACAAAGCAACTTGAATTACGAATTTGCGATATGCGAAATCGCGAAAGCGCCTTATGCATAAGGCTGGGATCACAACCCTTGGTCACAAGAAGAGAAGGAGTCAGTCCAGATAAGCTCCATATCGAAGTTTTGGGGATCGCAACTTCGAGAGGAAAGAACACAAATGACGAAATGCCGAAACCTGATTTAAAGGCAAAATTAATAAAGCTCATCCAACGACATAGATTAACCTGAAGGAGATCTGAGGGCTACTATTGCATGACATAGTGAAACTGCCAGAAACCATTGATGGTGTCTACTAGAGAATCTGAAGAGACACCTGTGTGATCGCTAGAGAAGATGAAGAGTCTCCAAGCTTCGTCTAAGTGAAGGAAGACTATTCTCAGAAGGGATTGACAGATGGATGAGCGTGGAAGCCTGTAACTAAAACAGAGAAGGTGAGCTCAACTGTCACAAAGAAGACGGAGAGTCTCAACTGCCAGAGAAGCTGAAGAGTCACGATGATAATCAGACAGAACACTCGAGAGGTGGAGGATAATGGCGCGGAGTCAGCATGCAGAGGCATTGTGAACATTGCATGCACAAAATTGATCCAGGTGGATATCGGGGGCCACCCATCTTTTCCAAATGGCTCAAAATAGTTTTCTGGCCATTTTGGCAATTTACTATTTTTAGCAGGTTTTAACTTCCGGGGCCATTTTGAGGGCCTAAATGAATGTTTTTCGAGATCGAGGTTCTCAATGATAGCCGAAGGCATCATTGAGGCCCCAAAATGAATCTCCTCGATGATACCTTTCCAACGAGCTATCACAC
>ML779655.1:688237-705465 GCA_009831015.1 Picea engelmannii
AAGGGATATTCATTTCTCAAGGAAAATATTTAAGAGAAATGATGAAAAGGTTCCAAATGGAAGATTCTAAACCTATGGGTACACCTATGGTAACTGGATGTAAATTAAGCAAGTATGATGATTCACCTGATGTTGATCAAAGCTCATATCGATCAATGATAGAAAGCCTGTTGTACATCACAACATCTCTCCCAGACATAATGCATGTTGTAGGAATGGTAGGAAGATATCAGGCTTCACCTAAATAGAGCCATTTGCAAGATGTCAAAAGGATATTTAGGTACTTAAAAGAAACAATGACTTATGGTCTGTGGTATCCCAGAAATCAAAGTCTTCAGTTGACTGCTTATTCAGATGTAGATTGGGCAAATTGTGTTGATGAGAGAAAAAGCACCAGTGGAGGAGCATTCTTCTTGGGTAACTCATTAGTAGCCTGTCTTAGTAAAAAGAAAGGTTCCATTTCTTTATCAACCACAGAGGCAGAGTACATTGCTGCTGCTACTTGTTGCACACAGGTATTATGGATGATTCAGACACTTGTAGACTTAGAGGTAAAATATACTGCACCGATCCCAATTCATTGTGATAACACAAGTGCCATCAGTGTGTCTAAAACTCCTGTCCTCCACTCCAAGACAAAACATATTCCCATAAAATATCATTTTCTGAGAGAACAGGCCACCAATCAGGTTGTTCAGGTCCATTACATTCCCACTTCAGAACAAATTGCAGACATCTTTACTAAGCCCCTAGCCAAGACACCGTTTGAATATCTCAGACAGAAGATGGGTGTCATTTTGTTTCACACCTAAACAAGTCCATCTTGTTAGGGGGAGTTTTGCATTGTTTGATTATCTAATGCCTTCTAAAATTACTACAATAGCTCAGAGGGAGCATGTCTCTACTTTGACATTGATGCCAAAGGGGGAGAAAAGAATTTGGGTGCCTTAGTTGCCATCAATGCCAAAGGGGGAGATTGTTGGAAAATGTTTAACAGGCAGCGAATGCTTGTCATTGATGGAAATAGTGAAGATGACATGAGAACAACAAGTTTGTAATCGACAGGCAAACAGAAGATAAGTTCAGAAAGGTGAATGATCGAAAGAAGTGAATGATCGAAGGCAGTGAATGATCGAAGGCAGCGAATGAGCGTAAGGTTGAGAAGAATCTCTTGAGAAGAATAATCTTTGATCGTTGAAGAGGGAGACAGATCTCAGCCGTCAGATCCATGCGCAGTGTCCGACCACCATTGGATCGGGGAGAACCTCCACGGTCTTTAAAGTGGAAGGAGAAGAGGGCGTAATCGCAATATGGAAAATCACGATGAAATATGAGCCGTCAGATCAAGCTTTAATCTGGACCATTAATTCCAGTCAATGTTGGAGTTTCGGGGATCGCGTGTTGGAGATGTCAAATAAACAATACAACAGGAACCCCAAAATCGCGATATACAAATTCACGATTTAATCGCAGCCGTTAAGTTAAGAAGTAATCTGGATCGTTGATTTTCTTCATGGAGTATCGGGAATCTGGACTTTGAAGTAACAAGAACACTTGACATCAAGGATGTCGAAATCGCGATATGCAATATCGTGATTTAATCGCAGCCGCTGAATAGAAGTCAAGATCATATCTGGACCGTTGATCCAAATCCTTATCGGAGTTTCGCGAATCGCGAATTCAAAAGGAAAAGAAACAAATGCAACAAGAATCCTGGTTTCGCGATATGCGATATCGCGATTCAATCACAGCCATTGAATCGAGAATGAATCTGGACCGTTGGTTCAACCCCGTGTCGGAGTTTCGCGAATCGCAATATGGATATACAAAAGAAACAAAGCAACTTGAATTACGAATTTGCGATATGCGAAATCGTGAAAGCGCCTTATGCATAAGGCTGGGGTCACAGCCCTTGGTCACGGGAAGAGAAGGAGTCAGTCCAGATAAGCTCCATATCGGAGTTTCAGGGATCGCGACTTCGACAGGAAAGAACAAAAATGCTAAAATGTTGAAACCCGATTTAAAGGCAAAATTAATAAAGCTCATCCAACGGCGTAGATTAACCTGAAGGAGATCTGAGGGCTACTATTGCACGACACAGTGAAACTACCAGAAACCATTGATGGTGTCTGCTAGAGAATCCAAAGAGACACCTGTGTGATCGCTAGAGAAGATGAAGAGTCTCCAAGCTTCGTCCAAGTGAAGGAATACTATTCTCAGAAGGGATTGATAGATGGATGAGCGTGGAATCCTGTAACTAAAACAGAGAAGGTGAGCTCAATTGTCACAAAGAAGACGAAGAGTCTCAACTGCCAGAGAAGCTGAAGAGTCACGATGATAATCAGAAAGAACACTCAAGAGGTGGAGGATAACGACGCAGAGTCAACATGCAGAGGCATTGCGAACATTGCATGCACAAAATGCACAAGAGCTATATATACACAGTATAGAGAAAGAGATGGGTTGTTGTTGTTGTTGCTATTGTTGTTGCTGTTGCTGTTGGAGGTTGTTGTGGTGATTGTTGGTGAAGGTGATCCATGTGTGAAGAAGGAGGAGAGTGCAGCAGCTGAATAGCACAGAAGAGGAAATGTGCAGTGAATGGACATGGAGCATAGAACATAAAAAGCGGAAGAACATACAGTGCAAGTGATGTGTGCAGAAAGGAAATGAGGCAGACTGGGCAACGAAATGTAGCAGAACAGTGATAAGTTTGGTAATCCATTGTTGAATATCATGTCACTGTAATAAGTGTCAATAGCAAAGATTTATATTTCAAGGTGGTTGGGAGGAGCTAGGGAGGACTGGTGTCCTCAAAGGTTCAAGTGGGTGCTTGAACACAGGGAGTTGGTGCTTCCTTCTAGTTGGTTCTAGAGAAATCAGGGAGTTGGTGCTTCCTTTCAGTTGGTGCTAGTGAAACCAGGGAGTTGGTGCTTCCTTCTAGTTGGTGTTAGAGAAACCAGGGAGTTGGTGTTTCCTTCTAGTTGGTGCTAGTGAAACCAGGGAGTTGGTGCTTCCTTCTAGTGGGTGCTAGAGAAAACAGAGAGTTGGTGCAGAGAGAAATCAGCAAGTTGCAGCTTGCAAAACTGAGGTTGTAGCCTCATTATGAGTTGGTGCTCATATGTATGATACTGTAAATATTGTAACCATTACTTATCATATAAAGAAAAAGAGGTTTTTACCCTGCATGGGTTTCCTCGGGAATTATCTGTCTCTGTGTTTCTCACATATGTGAATGATGCTAAAAGTGCCATTGTTTATTTCCCTGCATTATTGTGATCATCATTTAGTGTCTCTACAAAGAGTTTAAAAGAACCATGATTGTTTAAGCACGGAAACAACTGATTCACCCCCCCCTCTCAGTTGTCTAACATAGTGTGATATATGCCTTCTCCAGGCAGAATGCCCCATTGCCAATAGGCATGTTTAGTACCCTGATGGGTTTTCCTAGTCATGCCACAAACCGATACCCATTGCCAGCAAACCTGTTTAGTATCCCGACGGGTTAGTCTCTTAAATCCTTTTTCTATCAGAGGCTTTGTGTCCATAGTAACCTATTTTAGTTTTTGTAAAGAGTGCTTTTGCACAGGTGATAGGGGAGACTCGTCTGAAAACCCTTTTACAAGTTGGGATGGTATTAGGTTAGAAGGTATAATCTCTTATTTGAATGTCTTTAAAGATTTGTCTAAAGGAAAAATAAACTTATGTATGCACATAATTTCTTTAGAATGATCTAGATGTATGAATTGTTTGAGTTTGTCCATAAGATAATGACCTAAAGTTGCCCTAGGGTACTGATACATCCTCTTCCATAAAAGTTTCCTAGTGTGACCATGACAGAGGGTGTTCATATACTAATATGTTACTCTTTATTAAAGATAATCGAATGATCATTGTTGAAGTCTAGTTGGGTTGAAATAGTTACTTGTAGGGTAATATTTTTAATCCCTTTAATCATGTTGAAGTACTGATGTTGTTTGTAATGGACTTTTTGATGAAGGAAACCTCTAAACTCTAAATGTGGTTAAGCATGGTTCCTTACACAACATACGTAAAATATTGTATCTTCTTTTTCAAGCAAGGAAACCAAAAGAAATTAAAATACTTCTTTTTAGCCAGCAACAGAACCAAAAGAAATTAAAATACTTCCTTTTAGCTAGCAACATAACCAAAATAAATTAAAATACTTCCTTTTAGCTAGCAACAAAACCAAAAGAAATTATTTCTTCATAAGAGATGCGATCTAATGTTGCAATCAACTCCTTGGTTCCAACTTAAGTGGTTACTACACGACTTCACACTTCATATTAATTTACATTAGATATTGAAATAGGCATAGCATTATTTATCAATTAGGTGATATGTCTTGATAGGACCGTATAAGGATAGACTTCTGGTACTAGACCAACACATGACTACTGGTACTGGACCAGAACATAATTTTTTATACCGGATCATAAATGTTGGTATCGGACCAGAACAAAGTATTGTTGATGCTTACAAACTAATATTTTAGCAAGTTCCTAAAATATCAAATAAACTATAGAAATCTACTAACAAAATAAAATGTGAAAGTAAAACAAGGGAGGTAAGAATCCATTGTTACCTTCATCTTATTAACAAAACACAATCCACACACCTATGTACAATTTTTTTTAAAAGTAAATCAATCAATCAATGTGGGTTAGTAGGAAGATATCCTTCCTTACTGATCAACTGCATATCTGAATTCTATAGGACACGTGTCTGAAATTCTTCTTTTGACAAGGTTTTGTTATAAATTCTCAACCGGTGCCCATTCACGAGTAGGGGTGTCTGATGTTCATCAATTGTCTTTATCCTGATTGAACCATTATCATAGATAGTGTCAATCTTGTAATGTCCCAACTAATGAGTGGTTAACATGCCTTTGAAGTTCTTGAACCTGCTATCATACAACAAGGCCGAATCTCCTGGTTGAAATTTTTTCTTTTTGAGATATTTGTCATGCCATTTTGTCCTATGTTCTTGAGTAAGGGTGGTTCTTTGAATTGCTTCATGCCTAACTTCATCCAGCTCATTAAGCTGCAAGAGCCTTTGTTGTTGGGCTTCATCTAAGTTCATGCCAACTTGTACAACAATCCTGAAGGTTTTGATCTGGAATTCTATGGGGAGAAGCACCTGCTTCTCATACACCAATTTGTAAGGTGTATGTCATGTTGTATTACTCTAGGTGATTCTATAAGCCCATAAGTATTGTAGTAATCTGTTAGCCCAATCCTTGTGGTGTAGCTGTATTGTTTTAGTAAGAATGGACTCAATGAGTTTGTTGGTAGATTCTACTTGCCCATTCTCCTATGGATGATAAGGTGTAGATTTCCAGTGCTTGATTTGGTACCGTCCTATAACAATTTTGAATAAATTAGAGGTAAATTGAGTCCCCTGATCAGTCACAATTTCTCGAGGTACACCGAATATAGTAAAAATGTCATTAAAAAGGAAGTCTACTACTGATTGTTCACTTGCAGTTGGTAAAGATTTTTCTTCAACCCACTTAGTCACATACTTAGTACATACAAGTATGTACTTTTTCTTTTTAGATGAAGGATTTATGGGCCCTACAAAGTCTAATGCCCATTTTTTGAAAGGTTCAATGACTACTTGGGCTTGAAGTGGCATTTGGTCTCGCAGTAGGCTTACCCATTCGTTGACATTCATCACAATTGGATACATAAGTTCTGGCATCTTTGAAAATAGTAGGCCAATAATAACCAGATTGTAGAAATTTATATGCAATTCTCTTGTTGGAAAAGTGGCCTCCACAAGGACCATCATGGTAGGCTTGCAGAATATCATGGATCTCATCTTCCCTTACACATCCCCTGATTACCAAATCTGGTCTTGTTTTATAAAGACAATCACCATGCCACATATAGTTTGCACTTAGTTGAATTACTTTTTGTTTTTCTCTAGGAGACAATTTCTAAGGCATCTTCCCTGTCACAAGATAGTTAGCTACATCTGCATACCAAGGGGTAAATGTAAAAATAGCAAACAAATTTTCATCAGGGAAGTTATCATCTATTGGTGCATTATCTCCTGGATGAAGCATTCTAGATAAGAAATCATCCACAAGATTATCCTTACCAGGTATATCAATAATATTGATATTAAACTCTTGTAATAATAACATTCATCTTGTAACTCTAGGGTTTGTTATAGGTTTTTTCATTAAGAATTTGATAGATGAATGATAAGTGTGTACACAATCTTGATATCCTTTAATATAGTGTCTAAATTTATTGATAGCATGGACTACAACTAACAATTGTTTTTCTGTAGCCGTATAATTAACTTATGTCGGGGAAAGGTTTTTATTGACAAATTAAATAGCAGAAGGCATTTGATTGTCCATTTTTCCAAGAACTACCCCCAGGGATGTGTCTAAGGCATCGATATAGATATGAAAATGAAGGGACCAATTTGGTCCTTTTAATACAGGGGTACTTGACAATTTCTTTTTTAGAATTTCAAAAGATACTTGGCATTCATCATTCCAATTAAATTCATCTTCTTTAGATAATAACTTAAATAAGGGAATAGCTAATATTGTAAAATTCGGAATGAATCTTCTATAGTAGCCAACATACCCTAAAAAGCTGTGAAATTCCTTTTATGAGGAAGGTATTCTTATTTGTGTGATAATATGAATATTTGCAGGATCAACTCTCATTCCAAAACCAGAGATGTGATGTCCCAAAACAATACCTTCAGTGATAATCATCTTTGACTTTTCATTACTTAGGGAAAGATTAGTTTCCTTACACCTAATCAAGACTTTTTCTAGACTGGTCAAAGCTTGCTGGAAGTCATCTCCATGGACTGTAAAGTCATCCATGTAAAATTCCACGCAATCATTGGTCAAGTAAGAGAAAATGGCTAGGAAAACCCTTTGGAGGGTGGCTGGGGCATTGCAAAGTCCAAAAGGAATAAACCTATAAGCATAGGTTCCCCATGGGTAGGTGAAAGTGGTGTTTTCCTGGTCTTCAGGTGCTATTTGTATTTGGTTATAACCACTAAACCCATCTAGGAACGAGAAATACTTCTTTCTAGACAAGGTATCCAACACCTGATCGATAAATGGTAAGGGAAAATAATCCTTATGGGTGGCTTTGTTCAACTCCATAAATTCTACACATATTCTCCAATTACTATTTTTCTTGGGAACTATGACAAGTGGAGACACCCATTGAATATTTGAAATGGGGTATATGAGGTTGGATTGAAAGAGTTTTTGCAATTCCTCCTTTACAATATCTTTGAGGGATGGATTCATCCTTCTTTAAGACTGTCTAACTAGTCTGATTTGTTCATTAGTGTAGATATGATGTGTGCATGTGTCAGGGTGAATGCCTTTCATGTTTGCATAATCCCATTCAAAGGCATCAAATTGTCTTTGGAGAATTTCAATTACTTGTGTCTTTTGTTCTGGTTCCAAACTAGAGTTGATATACAAAGGTTTTCCCAGGCTAATCTCAACAAGTCTAGTACTTTCTTCATTCTCTAAGGAAGCTAGTGATAAAGTATATAATTGGGTGATATCAGGGTGCCAAGTTTGTTGAAATTCAGAACAAAAAATATGTGACAATTCTGCAAAAGACCAAGGATATTCAATGCAGTTTGTATCAGTCAAAATTAAACTTAAGACTTGTTCATCTGATTGTTCTTTCATTAATTTTACTTGTTCAAGGGTTAACAGGGATCTGATGCAATATTCCTCTCCATAATGGTTTTCAAGACAAACAGGTATCTCTTGTGTCAGTTGGGAAGGAGGGAAGAGGACAATATTTTGGCTATGTGTGCCATTGGATATATTCATCTCGCCAAATCGACAACTAGTAAAGGAATCTGTTGGGGCCAGCCAAGAACCACAGGGTGTCCTGGTTTGGAGGATGATTTAGAATAGATGACTAGAAATTCTACTAGATACTCCCAAGAAGCTAGTGGGACTTTGCCATCATCTAAACTTCCTGCAGGGCTAATGACTAACTTATCTGCCAACTGTATCATGGTTTGGGTTGGTCTTAACTAGTTTATTTGGAATTTTTGCATAGTTTCAAAAGGAATTACATTAATTTCTACACCCAAATCAATGAGTGTGTTTGGTAAGGAAATACCATTAATTTCAGCAGTGACTACTGGGCTCCCAAGGTCATTATATTTATATGGCATTTCATAAATAAATTCAGATAATTGTCCTACCACCTGAACAAGGGGAGGTTCCTTCTTCTTCCTTCCTGGTTTCTTAAGGCAAAGATCCCTTATGATTTTGACATATATGGGAATATCCTTGATGGCTTGCAACAGATGTATTTTTACACATATGTTTTGTAACTCATCCTCTATGTCTTTGTGCAAGGGTGGGTCAGGTTTCTTCTCTAATAGTATTTCTAGGTAGGGTGGAAGATTAACTTGTTGAGGTACTCCTAAGGACTGTGAAGTGGTTGAAATATGAGGGGAAGTATCTCCTTCTACAGAGGTGGTTTGATTATTTTCTTGTTCATAATGATTATCATTTTCTTCTTGAATTATTACTCCATAATTTGATTGATTTACAACTTTCCTGAATCTGAGTTGAATTTCATAGGTGGGAAAGGTTTGGACTTCTACATTCTTCACAAGGTGGGTGGGTCGATTATTGGGGTTAGGAATTGGCTAGGTGGAGATTGTTATTGGTCTAGGAGGGTTGTGGGCAGCTTGGTTTTGTGCCTGTTAATTGGGATTTATAGGTGCTTGTTGTTGCTGGTTAGGGTTCAAGGGTACTTTGAATTGTTGTTTTATAGGAGGTGGAAGTAAATCTTGTATCTGAGGTGGGTTAAATCCAGGTAGTAATTGGGAAATATTTGCAGGATACTGTGGATATGTAGGGTAAGAGGGATTCCCATACACAGGTCCCCTCTAACCTTGTTGCCAAGGTTGAGTTTGAGCTTGTTGCAGTGTCCATTGGGGATAGGGCATTGGAGAAGGACCCCATTGTTGTTGTTGATATTGTGTATTAGGGTCATAAAATGCATTGGGTTTTTGTTCTCTCCAAGGCCTCCTAGAAGGGTACGGTTGTTCCTGTGAGACTCCTCTTCCCCTATAAATGGCCTGTAGCTCAAGAAAAGTTGGACACTCAAATGTGGGGTGCTCTAGTGTACACAAGCCACAAACTTTTATGACATTTAATGGCAATTCTTTCTCAGGGTGATTCTTTCGACATTTAGGACAAAAGATTGCAAAAACAACATCTTCTTCTTGTTGATTTTTTAGTTTTAGGGTATCTAATTTGTTACCGATTGTTCTCAAGATGTTTGTTTTAAAGTTTTCCAATAAGTTTCCTAACTTAATTCTGGTGACAGTCCCTAACTTTTGTCTTAAATTTATATTAAAAGTATCTCTTGGTCCTTTGCCTATTTTAGCATGTTCTCTTGAGTATCTCCTACAATAATTTGCAATTTTTGCAAAGGGTTTTTGGTGCACATCTCCTGAACTTAAAAAATTTAACACTTCTATGAAGTCATCTCTAAGACCTTTCAAAAATATTACTCTTACTACAGCTAGTTCTGTGGTGAATAATTTTGATTTCTGATAGTTGTATAAGAACCTTTCTAAGTAGTCTTCAAGGCTTTCATCCTTTATTTGTTGCATTTTAAAAATGTCATTTTTAGCATTATCCTTACAATAGTCTTGGTATTTCTGTAAAAATGTTTCTTTCATCTGATGCCAAGAGAGAATTGTATTTTCTCCTAATATCATGAACCATCTCAAGGCTGAGTCTTTTAATGTGGCTGGAAAGAGCTTAAGTTTTTGGGCATCGTCTGAGTAGTTATAGCTTCTACATAATATGTCAAACTCAAATAAAAATAAGTCTGTATCTTCAGTTGACATATCTCTAAAAGTGGGTAACGATGACAATGGGATGTTCTTCATGTTGATGTTTATGGAAATATCCAATATTGGAAACCCGAAGGTCTCTGTCTCAGTGGTTGCATTTTCATTTCCTTCTTCTTCTGCCATTTCACTAGGAATCCTTCCTCCACTGATAGATGGTTCAGAAACTGGATTTTGTGTGTCTTCTAAATCTTCAATTCCCTTAGAAGACTCACATTCTATCTTCCACAATGATGACTCTTCAGTTCTAGGTTCTTCTTTTGGAGCCTCACTGGATTCCCTTGAACTCCCTCCTAGTGGAGTTTTTCCTACACCAATGTCAGTTGAATTAGTGTGGGGGTTTGTTTTCAAGTGTTTAGAGCTTACCGATCTACCCTTAGTATTTATGTATCTATGCATAAAAATAAAAAATTATACTTTATTAATTAAAAGCTTAATGAAAGGTAAGAAGGCAACCTGGCTTCGGAGAACCCCACTCTAGTGGTCGCGTGGCTCTTCACTCACATCCTAAACATTTTATCCTCCTCCCTCAAGTAGCCCCTAAAATAATTCAAGAAATATGTGATCCAGGTGGATATCAGTGGCCACCCACCTATTCCAACTGGCTCAAAACAACTTTCTGACAATTTTGACAATTTACTATTTTTAACAGGTTTTAACTTCCGAGGCCATTTTGAGGGCCTAAATGAAGGTTTTTCGAGATTGATGTTCTCAACCATAGTTGAAGTCATTATTGATCCACCAAAATGAATCTCCTCAATGATACCTTTCCAATGAGCTATCATACTCCTAAAACGAAGATCATATGCAAAAGTTATGACCCGGGAAGTTGATGTACTAGCTTACCCAAACGGGGACCACATGACTTTTGGCGCTTCATCTCCTAGGGTTAGGTTTTTTTATTTATAGGAATTTTGGCATTCCCGTTTATTGTAAAAAGGCCTTCAGAGCCTCATTGTAATCATCTTCTTGCGAATGCGAGTAGCCATCATATCTCTTCTCAGAGATAAGCTGACACCATTCTAGCGAGTCTTTCACTCAGTATTTTTACAGTCTCTGTACATTCCTTTCATTAATAGAAATCATATATTACTGTATATCTATGTTTATGGTTGCATGTCTGATACATTTCTGTTATATTATTGAATATCTGTGATATCTCTGTGCATTTCTTTATTATATCTCTGATCTCATTTAATGCCGAAAATAATCCAGATCATTATGCAAACAATCTAAGCTAAAATCACTTCCTACCATTTGCAAATCCCCGACAATGGTGCCAAAATGTTGTGCTACTTATATGATTAGTATAATGCACTCATTAATCATCAATCTAGGATTCGTAATCAATAGAGTTACAAGACACCGATAAGAGAGGTAATTCTAATGTCACGAGTATAGACTAATATAGATTATGCATGCTGGAAATAAAGCAAATTGTCAAACTAAAACACACTTTGGTTTTCATTCACAGAGAAGATACCTACTCCATTATGGCACATGCAAGTATGAGATCGAATATTTTGAGAAATCAACTCTGTTATCTGACCCAGAAAGCTAATTATGCAATCACACTCTAAAAAGGAAATCACACATCAATCATCAAGGCATAGCATGGGTAGTTCAATAGCCAGTAAATTGGGTATGTTGTGGTTCAGAAAAATCTATTGTGAACTTCACTAGTTCTTTTCCCAATGTGTTCGACTATTGACGCCAACTTCTATGTTTACTAAGAGAAATCAAATTCATAGAAATAGGGAATATGAAAAAAAAAAAGTAAATAAAGATCTCAAGAAAATATATGATCAAAATCCTAAACTGAACTATACTACTAACATCTAAAACTGTCAGAGATATTGAATTAAAGTAAGAAATACAAGCTTCAACTAGTCTAACAATTACACTACCAAAATCAGTTGCTAACACTAATCTACAAGGATGTTGACCTCTGTTGGGTGGTGGGCCCTTACCACTTCAACAGGTCAGTGACTAGAGTCTACAATAAGTTGGCCTTCAATCTACACATCCCTCTTACTCAAATCTCAAAACATGAAATTAAACTATACTAACAACTCAACTCGCATTCATTCGTAAATGATCAAGACATGGAAATAAATGATATTCTTCTATTAAACTTCAAAATCAAGATATGTTCTACAATCTGCAACGCTGATTTATATGTTGTGTTATGATATCTCTCTATATATCTCCCAGCATCCTTTCCATGACTATTTAAATAGTCTCAGTCGTGAAACACAAGGAGGTGAAATCTTTAGCAGATCAACAATTGTCAAATTTATCCATTCGATTACATATTTTAAGCTTCATCCTCATGAAACGAAGTGTATGGTCATGAAGCAATAATCAAACTAGCTTAGCATAGTATTGCTAGAAACTTTGATGATTCAATAAACATTCAACAATTATCTTAGGCACGGTTTGGGGATAAACTTGGCATACCATGTTTCCTGTATTGGTACTTGATTGTGACAGGTGAGATATGGTAGATAGTATCGCATCCGAACAACACACAATTGGTTGGTACCAGAATAGAATAGTCTGCAAATGTTGGTACTGGACTAGAACAATCTGCATACATCGGTACCGGATCGTGACAGTGAATGATCTGGCGCATAAGTACCGGATGGCTAGGATGACATAGAAGTGTCAGAGATGTCCAAAGGTCAAAGGCTACACATGGAAATTTTGAGCATTAGTACATGAAATATTTAGTCTCATAGCTTAATAAACCACAAAATGCATGAATTCAAATATACTTTACCATATGACCTTATAAGTGACTGGAGGTAGTGTTCTTTGTCATTTATCCAAGCTTAGGTAGTCCAAAAAGGTATAAATGAGGAGTATAATATGGTAATGGGGATGTCAATTTAGAGGCTCAACATTGATCTATGAATCCACATGGATAAATCTCAATCGCATGATGGGGTTTGACATGGCTCACTGACATCATCCTAGGTGACGTGGACCCACAACTAAGGTGCCACTTGTCACCCAGATTTGTCTGAATCATCGACCTATTATGCCTATTAGAGAATGACATGTGTCACCACCTAATGAGGACATGTGTGACCCCTCGACCCTTGTCGCGTGTCATCTTTTGGTTCATGCCCGCTTGGCCAACATGGTTGGTGACGTGTTCGGGACTCCAGGATTTTGGATAACTTCAGAAGTTTAGAATATTTGGGGCATGGTACAATATAGGAATGTGCAACATAAAATGCCGAACGTCGATCATCGAAGGGCCAAGGCCACATGGCGATATTTCGGGAGTTCCGAAATTTTGGGCATAGTGTGGAAAAAGGAATGTTCAATGAAGATTGTCGATCGCCAAATGTCGAACGTTCGAAAATGATCTCTATCTTCTGAAACACCGAAAGCATAGGAAGTTGATCACCGATTACCAAACACCAAAAGGAAGGGATGTTTATCATAAAACATTGAACGTCGATCGTTAGATGGCTAAGGCCATGTGGCTAGATTTCGGGGATTAGGAAAAAGGTATGTTCAACATTGAACGCCAAAAATTCAAACTAATAACGCTCGAGTAACTTCGGGAGGCCATAACTTACAGACCCAAGATCATATTTAAGTGTGGTGGCATCCATTAGAAAGCTCATGGTGAGCAGTAACTAGGGAAGATCCCAAAATTTGGATTTGAGATAGTTAGGAAGAACAAAATTTGATGCCCCATCCCTAGAAAGGGTATTTAGGGGTTGGGTGCATTACATGTATCTTTGTTTCAATGGAGGATCTATTGTGATATTTTTTACAATTATATCATATTTTTTTCTCTTTGATTATGAGAAGTTCTTATTTCAAATAGGTTTTCCTCATATGTGTGTCATTTATACCTGATGTAGATGATAGGCATATTACATTTTTCTTGTCAAGTCTTCCACCTACTCACCTTATTTCTTTAAACCTCATCTAAACTTATTCAAAGCCTTATTTTTTGGTGTATATTTAATGGAGTAAGTTGTGATTGAAATTCCTTTATGATTTTTCCATCCATTTACCACCTTATCATAAACACTTATCTTTAATATTTTGATGGGTACTAGGCTTGCACATACAACAATCTATGTAGGACTTCTAGTGATAATAGTTCCAACTCAAAGTAAAAACCTACAATCTCTCATTCCCCACACCAGGAAGTGTTCCCCTTCTCTTCTCAACATTCCTTCATCTTCCCCACTTCCCGTCCAGGGCTTCAGGAATAGGCTGGAAAGGAAGTCTCAGAGCATTGTAGCTACAGTTGCGCTCCCTCAGGAAATCAATTCCCAACAATTATCTCACTTCGAGAAATTTTCTCATGGGCTTGTTGACCGCCTCTCTAACACAAGTGGTCAAATCATGTGCGATGAAGAGATGTATCACCAGATGCCATGTTGTTGAAGACTTTGTTTCTATAGGGCATGTTTGGCCCCAACACTTCATCTAGTCAGAAATGGATGATTTTTACAATCTAATTGATTTCTCAGGATTTGTTGGTTACCCTCATGATATATCTGAAGATGTTACTGATAACCTTCTTGAATATAATAATCGTGATGATGCTAGTACTCACATCAGGGCCTTCACATGATGTATCGATAAATGGCAAGATCCACCTATTTATGAGGATGTGTTGATACAATTGTTTTCTCTGTCTCTTGCTGGTGAGTGGTCTTATGATTGGTTTCATGATTTGCTTGATAAGAGGTTCAAGACCATACAGGATTTGTTGCATGCCTTTTTGGAATTTTTTGGGCATGATTGAGATCAAGTTTAGGATGAATTAGTTGATGATTTTATGGAAACGTGGAAGAGGAAAAATCTTCTAGCTATTGAAACAACTAGTTCAAATATAAAGATAGATGCTCCACCAAATCCCATTAAGGAACTTAATGAAGTGGTTCAGAACATACAGTTTCCTCATAAAGAATAGTGTGAAATGATGAATGAAAAATTTATAGCCTTGGAAGATCAGTTTGAGACCATGGAATTTGACTTTACAGAAACTTATGTTGAATATCCAGACCCCCTTGAGCTTGAGCTTGACAACAAAAAAGATGAGGAAGTCCATTGGGAATTTTTGGATGAGTCCATAGATGAATCGATCAGTTGTTCTGAGGAGAGAAAGGAATTTGAGTTTGAAAATGTTGAATATCTAGATGATTCAAGTCCCCACCCTCCTCCCAAGGAACCAATCTTTTTGAAGGCTAACTTTTAAAATCTTGAAGAAAACAGTATGATGGTTCATGTGGTATGTTCACTTTCAACCTCTCAAACAGAAGGTGAGTTAACGCAGAATTATGTGGAAATGGAAGGTATCTTCAGTTTAATGATGTCATATCATTATGATTATTGGTTGGACTCCCACCTTGACATTCATGAGAAAAAAAGTATTCAGAGTTTACACGGCTTGTCATATTCCTATGTTTGGTTGAAGGGAAGAAGGGGCATGATTCTTGGCTAGTTCTTCCTCACAAAACGTTCCAAGTTAATAAAACTTGGGAAGGGGTATTCTGTGAGTCATCCTAGACTAGGATGCTTCAGACACTTGTGGCATAATTTCACCCATTGAATGGGTGGTTGTAACGTATCTCTAACCCTTCCTTGTATTTTTAATTCTGTATTATTTGATTCATTATGCCAATATGTCCTTAGAATTTATTTCGGTATCATAGATTTCATTTGTTGTAAAATTATGATGTTGTACTTTATTTATTTCATTATGCAAATGTTGTATATAGAATTCATTGATTTAATCATGTATACATGTATTCTTATGTTGGTTATTGGTGAGCACTCTGTTTTGTAGGCGCTGGATTCTTGTATTCTCTCTATCTCAAGTGAGAAGATCGAACACACGTCCCCATGTGGAGCTAAATGTTGACCACCTCTCTGAAATAGGTGGTCAAATCATGTTCCATGAAGAGATGCATCATCATATGCCATGTTGTTGAAGACTTTGGTTCTACAGGGCATGTTTGGCCCCAACACTTCTTTTTGTAATTGGAATTTTTGCACCCCTGCATGGGTTAATAATGTAATAGGTCTGCATGAGTTATGTCTATGTCAGTTACCTTAGGATCAGTTCACTGGGAGAGTTCCTTTCACCGAGGTTTTTTAATCCTCAGGTTATCAATTGGGATTATCAGCCTTATTGATTTCCCTTGAGTTTTTCCCTCACACTTGCAATAATTCCTCCAAAGTGGTGAACGACATTCTAGTGGGCTTATATTTTGGTAACTATTATAGGGAATTATTTTAAATGACCATGGAAGACATATTAGAAATTTTCATGGAATTTCGTCGAGTCTAAGTCAGTTTTTTTTAATTAATTAATTTTTAATTAAATTTCCCTAAGTTTGGAGGTTTAATTATTTAATTAATTAATTATTTTTGAGCAATAATTGTAAAAACTAGGTCTTTGGAATTTTGATAGGGGAATTTGTACTCAAAATAAATGTAATAGAACCCCCTACATCCATGTACTAAGTTTCATCTTAGTCGGACAATGTTAGCCATGGGTTTGTCCACCCAGAGTATCGGTCAGTCTAAAACGACAATTTTAATTGCTAAAGTCCAAACATGGCAAAATGTAAAAGTTATAATAATGAGTTAGAGGACGTGAAAAGTGGAAATTATGGTTAGAGAGAGACCCTCCTAACCTTTTCCAACCTTGTCTAACCCCTTACACGACCTCCACTGTCAACAATCACACCCCCCTAGGGGGATTGACGTTTTTCCTTTTTAATTGATTTTGTGACTTAAGTGTGGCCCCCTCTCTTGACCTTTCACTCCATTTAGCCTCCATGTAACCCCTAGAGGTGATCCCACTCCCTCCACCTCACTCTTCCTTTCCATTTTCTTGATTTTCCCCCTTGTGGAGCGCCCTCCAAGGAGAGTTACGGCCCCCTTTGTGTCTCTCCAATGAAAAAACTTTTTTTAGTTTTATGGAGGGTTTTCTCTTGACCTAGAATAGGTCCCACAACATCCCTTATGGTTTTTTGTGATACCAACCTCACACACTCATCTCTCAGCCTTCTTTTCCCTTTACCTCATCCCAAGAGATGCGCCCTCCAAGAGAAGTGCACCGTCCCTGTTCTTGGAACTCAACCAAATAATTTTTAAAAATTATTTGTGACCTTTCATTTGCTTTGGCAGTTTATCTATCATATGACTTCATGATTAAAAGATTACAAGCAGGATTAAAAGACTTCATTCGAATGGACGTATTGGATGACAGAGTTTAGGCGGGACCCGCTTTAACAAATTGATTAAAAAAAATGCCAAAATTTAACCACAGC
>ML779655.1:717822-732658 GCA_009831015.1 Picea engelmannii
ATCGTGAGCGACTATCGCAGTCTTCCCTCACGATATCGTGGATCCTCTCGAACTAGGTAATCGTTAACCTACATTTCGAGCCACGGCGGGAGTGCTAGTAGGCTGTGGCAGGGCTGCTGTCCACACCTCTCCCTCAATCTCTCAGGAACTCGTGTGTGGCCCCTTTACTCCATATGTGAGTCTTGGTCGGCAAGCTATCGTCAGCCTACATCATCAACCAACATGTCATATCATGTCAACAACATATCATAAAATCAATAGCATATCATCAAACGAAACAATATCATTGTAAATGAAACAAATCAAATAGCCCGCTCCCTGACTCAATCCGGAGTCCAAGGAAGTTCCACTGATGCCTCTGCATCCTCAAGGTCCGAAACCCTGCACACTCAAAGAAACCGAATCAACAACACCTGTCTACATCAACATAGTAGAAACCTCTGTCATATAACATAACGCATCACAATGAAGGAAAATTTTTATCATCATAAAAATCCAGATCACTTGCGAGCAAGTGTCCTCAAAGAATAAGTTTGGTAAGTGCGCCAGAGCGGGATGTTACAATAAGTCATTTATCCTTGGTCAAAACGACTATTTTTTTTTAAGAACTAATAATTCTTTGAGCTTGCATTATTTAGCTTTGTGTGATTCTTTTCCAAGTGGTGACTCCATTGAAAAAATAAATCAAGTATACTGCAAGGAGCAATCCTTGTTGGCTTCTTGAAATTCTTGGGGAAGAAAAAATCATTGATGTCCAATTCTTGTTCCAAACTTAATAAATTGTTTTTTGTTTTCCTTCTTGTTTTTGCTTTGCTTGATGCTCTTATTTGTCTGAAATAAACTTGGTCATCTGGCGACTCCACTTTAAAATAATATATCAAAGTATTCTTCAAAAAGGAACTCACGTCTTGTTTTCTTCATCCTTGAACTTGAAAAGGTTTTTGGGTGAAGTTAGCATGTTTCCTTTATTGTCGGATCCTTAGTAATTTTGGGTCCCAATATTTTTCCTTAGACCTTTGTTTAATGATCTAGTTAGAAATGGATGATTTTTACAATCCAATTGATTTATCAGGATTTGTTGGTTACCCTCATGATATATCTTAAGATGTTGTTGATAGCCTTCATGACTATAATAAACATGATGATGCTAGTACTCACATCAGGGCCTTCACACGATGTATCGATAAATGGAAAGATCCACCTATTTATGAGGATGTGTTGATACAATTGTTTGTTTTGTCTCTTGCTAGTGAGTGGTCTTACGATTGGTTTCATGATTCACCTAATAAGAGGTTCAAGACCATACAGGATTTGTTGCATGCCTTTTTGGAATGGTTTGGGCATGATCGGGATGAAGTTCACGATGAATTAGTTGATGATTTTATGGAAAAATGGAAGAGGAAAAATATTCTAGCTATTGAAACAACTAGTTCAGATATAAAGATAGATGCTCCACCAAAACCCATTACAGAACATATTGAAGTGGTTCAAAACATACAACTTCCTCATAAAGAACAATGTGAACCCATGAATGAACAATTTATAGCCTTGGAAGACCAGTTTGAAACCATGGAAGCTGACTTTACAGAAACTTATGTTTAATATCCAGACCCCCTTGAGCTTGAGCTTGACAATGAAAAAGATGTGGAAGTCCATTGGGAAATTCTAGATGAGTCCATAGATGAATCAGTCAGTTGTTCTGAGGAGAGAAATGAATTTGAGTTTGAAAATGTTGAATATCTAGATGATTCAAGTCCCCACCCTCCTCCTGAGGAACCAATCTTTTTGAAGGCTAACTTTGAAAATATTGAAGAAAACAGTATGATGGTTCATGTGGTATGTTCTTTTTCAACCTCTCAACCAGAAGGTGAGTTAACACAAAATGGAAGGCATATTGAGTTTAAAAATTTCATATCATTATGAGTATTGGTTGGCCTCCCAACTTAACAGTCATGAGCAGCAAAGTATTCAGAGTTTACACAAATTGTCATATTCTAGTGTTTGGTTGAAGGGAAGAAGGGGCATGATTCTTGGTTGGTTCTTCCTCACAAAAAGTTCCAAGTTAATAAAACTTGGGAAGGGGTCTTCTGTGAGTCATCCTGGACTAGAATGATTCACACACTTGTGGCATCATTTCACCCATTTCATGGGTGGTTGTAATGTATCTCTAACCCTTCCTTGTAGTTTTAATTCTGTATTATTTGATTCATTATGTCAATATGTACTTAGAATTTTTTTCGGTATCATAGATTTCATTTGTTGTAAAATTATGATGTTGTACTTTACTTATTTCATTATGCAAATATTGTATATAGAATTCATTGATTTAATCATGTATACATGTATTCTTATGTTGGTTATTGGTGAGCACTCTGTTTTGTAGGTGTTGGATTCTCGTATGCTCTCTGTGTCAAGTGAAAATATCGAACACATGTCCCCATGTTGAGCCAGATGTTGACTGCCTCTCCGACACAGGTGGTAAAATCATGTGCCATGACGATATGCATCATTAGATTCCATATTGTCGAAGACTTTGGTTCTACGGGGCATGTTTGGACCCAACACTTCTTTTTGTAATTGGAATTTCCGCACCCCTGCGTGGGTTAATAATGTAATAGGTCTGCATGATTCATGTCTAGGTCAGTTACTTTGGGATCGGTTCACTGGGAGAGTTCCTTTAACCGAGGGTTTTTATCCTCAAGTTGTCAATTGGGCTTTTCATCCTTATTGATTTCCATTTAGTTTTTCCCTCACACTTGCAATAATTCCTCCAAAGTGGTGAACGACGTTCTAGTGGGCTTATGTTTTGGTAACTATTATAGAAAATCATTTTAAATGACCATGCAAGACATCTTAGAAAGTTTCACGAAATTTCATCGAGTCTAAGTCAATTTTTTTTAATTAATTAATTTTTAATTAAATTTCCCTAAGTTTGGAGGTTTATTTATTTAATTAATTAATTATTTTTTAGCAATAATTGTAAAAACTAGGTCTTTGGATTTTTTATACGGGTATTTGTGCTCAAAAGAAATGGAATAGCACCCCCTACATCTATGGACCAAGTTTCATCTTAGTCGGACAACTTTAGCCATGGGTTTGTCCACCCAGAGTGTCAGTCAGTCTAAAACAACAATTTTAATTGCTAAAGTCCAAACATGTCAAAATTTAAAAGTTGTAATAATGAGTTAGAGGATGTGAAAAGTGGAAATTATGGTTAGAGAGAGACCCTCTAAGAATAACATGACCATCCTGACCTTTTCCAACCTTGTATAACCCCTTACACCACCTCCACACTCAATAATCATGCCCCCCTAGGGGGATTGACGTTTTTTCTTTTTAATTGATTTTGTGACTTGAGTGTGGCCCCCTCTCTTGACCTTTCACTCCCTTTAGCCTCTATGTCACCCCTAGAGGTGACCCCACTCCCTCCACCTCACTCTTCCCTTCCATTTTCTTGATTTTCTCCCTTGTGGAGCGCCCTCCAAGGAGAGTTACGCCCCCCTTTGTGTCTCTCCAATGAAAAATTGTTTTATTTTTATTTTTGGGAGAGTTTTATCTTGCCCTAGAACAGATCCCACATCCTACCTTATGGTTTTGTATCATCCCAACTTCACACACTCATCTCTCACCCTTCTTTTCCCTTTACCTCATCCCAAGAGGTGCGCCCTCCAAGAGAAGTGTGCCCTCCCTCTTCCTGGAACTCAACGAAATAAATTTTAAAAATTATTGGTGACCTTTCACTTTCTTTGGCATGGATCCCATGCCTCTCACATACCTTTTTCTTCATCCCAACTATTTTTTCTATTTTTCTACACCCTAGATCTATTGTGCAAACCCTAAGTGGTGCGCACTAGCCTTGAGATCTACTCATTTGTTTGGTGGTAGACACTTGTCTTAGATACAAGAGAGGTAGGTTTACCTCTCCATTTATAAATAGATCTCATTTCTCTCTCCCAACTCACCATATCTTGATCTATTGATATGCTACTTGATTTTACACTCTCTCTCTCTCTGTTTTCATTATTTCATTCATTTCCATTCTATGCTCTAGGGTTTTGGAGTATTTTCTCTCCAAGACTTATTTTTCTTGAGTAATAATATAAAGGAGAAACTTCGGAGGACAACTAGAGGAGCAATGTGTATGCTTGGTTTTCTTATGCTTATGAGGTAATATTGTAATAATTTCTTTGGATGATTGCAACTTTTGATATTAGGTAAAGTGTTATCTAAGTAGATCTACTAATGTGTATGCTTATGGGTTTATCTATCCTGATGTATTAGATAGGATTTAAGTGTCATTTTATTTACATACATCAACATATTATCTCTTGTATGCATATCACTTAAGAATGTTTTGCAGGTTTATACTTCAAGGGTATCATTGGGAACTCCTTCAAGGAGAAGGGTCTCTTGAAGCACTCATACACTCCATTTCTCTAACCTTTACTCTTCATCTATATTTTTGTTAATACACATCCATTTTTCAGCTAGGATAACGTGTTTAGATAGGTCATTTATATCACATATACTCTTTTGTCCTTGTGGAAAGTTCTTGCCCTAAAAGGCAAGGGTTTTCCTTAATTTTTCTTGATTGTGTGTAGCTCTTATAGCAAGCATAGCTTGTTGGTTTTTCAGGTTTCAGATCTGATTGAGAGGAGTATTGGCTTCCCAAAGGACATCCACACAACACTAGATGCCCCCCGAAGGGGTTTGGTAGCTATCTCTCAACCCTACCTTTCCTTTTTCTTCATTTTGGTACATTTTTGCCTCTTTTTATTGCTTGTTAGTGGTTCACACCTATAGAGGAAGGAGTGGTATGGCATCCCTCTTTGTATAAGCGTGTTGGGTAGTATAGATCTAGCTAGGGTTTCCCTTGTTAGCATTTTTCTCTCCTTTCTAGCTAACACGTGAGGTTTAGAAGGTGAGGGGCACTTTCTCAACCTAGGACGTGGGGTAGATTTGTCTTTTGCTTGCTTGCTTTCTTGATAGTTTACTTGCTTAGTTTCTTCTCTCTCTTAATCTTTTCTTGTTTTCCCTAATCTCTAAATATAAAAAGAAGTTAACCTAACTAAGCATACCTATAATAATAACTACCTAGTTGGGAGAGGAATACCCCAATAGGTAAGGCTAAGTGTTGATGTGATTAATGTGATCTATGGTTCAATGATATAATTGCTTATGTTTTAGATCTACATCATAATCTTAAGCCTGTTGGACAACACTTAAATAATCTAACTAGATCCATCATATTGCTTACTTCATTTTCAAGTCTATTTTCTTTCTCTCTCATGCACATGGTTTAAATCTTAAATGCTTAACATCTAAGTGCTTGAAAAGTAATTGGTTTATTCTCTTATTGCTTACAACTATTGGAAGCCTCTTTATTAGTCTTGAATGTTATTGAATGGTTAATAAGGCAAACACACACTAAATTTTCTTTCAATATATTGAAGGCAAGTTGTTCTTGCCCTAGTGGTTTTCTTTCATAGCAATCTCTTTAAGTGCATGTGATATATCTTCCTTTTTCAGCCATCTTATTTGATTTACATGTGTTGATATACTTGAATTGCATAAGCTATAAGCAACAAACCTAAAAGCTAATAACAGTTTCGGCCATATCACTAAATTGCAATTTTAAAGTGTCTTAAAATCTTCCAAACACTCTAATAATCACCTAAAAGTCTACCTAATCAATATATATACTTAATATACTCTTTAGGGTACCTTATACCACCATCTTCACCATCTAAAATGGGGCTTGAGGAAAACAACGAACGGTAGTTGCAAGGGACTGCCCCGTGGTGCACCAGGTGTGTGTCCTCTCCGGGAAGTACTCTTGTTTTGGGCTGACCTATGAAGCTAGGGTGACAACACTTATTGAGAATTTAGCATCTATTTGGAAATAGGAGGAGGAGGCTTTGGTGAAGGCTTTAATAAAATTTGATAAATCTTAAGAAAGCCTAAGATTTAAGCCCTAGACCAAAACTAATAGATCACTTGTGATTTTAATAATCAAGAGTGTAGATCATCTTCAAGTCTTAAAAATAACATTTGTGCTTAAATCCTCTAAATCTTCTTGATGATATTAATGTGTTGATAATGATCTCATAAATGTGGTGATGTGATGTGATGCTTTAATCTTTTGATATCCTGCACAAACACAAATAGATAATTGGTTAGCTTGTTGTTGTAATCTATCATTCTTTAAATTGTAAATCTTGTAAGTAATTGTACATGATATTCTATAATAGGATTTATTCTTTTGTAATTTTTGTAAGTAAATTGTAATTTTTTTTGTAACGAACAACCCCTTAACATAGTTGACCCCTTGCCCAATCTTTAGGCACTAGTCTTAGTTGACCTAGGGAAAATGCTTGCCTCACATAATAACCCTTGCACATTGCATTGTTGACTTAGAATCTTAGGAATAGATCCCCCCTAACCTTAAAAAATTAAATCTAACTCCTAGAACTTAACTTTAACGCACCCAGTAACTAAGGTCTACCCCCTTTGGCTTCTGTAGGAGTAAGCCTAGACGGAAGAGGTTCCGGTCAAAGTGACAGCATGGGTCAAAGTGACTCAGACTTAGCTCATGTTTGAAAGTGTTTATAGGGACGAAAACAGCGCCTAAAAACCATCCTCTTCAATCCCATGGGCTTGAAAACCAACCTCTTCAATCCCATAGGCCTGAGAACCCACTTCTTCAGTCCAGTGCTTAAGTCAACCAGGTACATGTATAGGTCCAGGTGATTGTAGAAGCAGCCTTTGGGTAAGGTATAGGTGCATTGCTCATGACAGAAAGGGTATGGGGTATATCTGAAGGAGTGCATGCAGTATGGAGAGGCAAGAATGATGGAATCATGGAATTATTGAATGGTGAAAGGTTAATCGTGAATGGTGAATGGAATACCCTGGTAAGAAACAAAGGTTATCCTCCTCCCCAGAATGACGAGAATATACCTCCATGAATATCGTAGAACCATGGAGTGTAAGATTCCCCCCCTTTTTCCAGAATGATGATATTCCCCTCGAAATACAATAAGTTTCCCATTATATTTGCATGTCCCCTCCTGGACACTTCTCTTCATAAAGCTTCATGGGCTCCACTTTTAATTTGTTCCCTTCCCATATGAACTTAGTATAACATAAGTTATGTGCATACCTTAATATTTAGGAATAATAATATAATATTCATTTCTGATTAAGTCCTCTACCTTAGCCCCTTCCTAGGCTCTTAGGCCCCCCCATTTCCCTTCCTTACATATACAAAAATAGGCTCACTGGCCTTTATCATCTAGGCTCTATGGCCTAATAATCACATAATCCTTATGGCCTATAATAACCTAGTTTACCAACCTATAAAGCATATTTACATTTGCATTTACAATTGGGGTTCAACCTAGGGGTATTACATTCCCCTCCCCTTATTTTTGCATTGTCCTCAGTGCATTATGTACCATGTACAATTCAAAATTATTCAAAATATCCAAACCTTTGCTATTGGAATCTTGTTATCCACCTAGTTCTCTGCTTTCAAGCACCAATTCATGTATTCATACTATAGATGGAAGTTGTTTTCTCTATTTCATAGAGCTTCTTCAAGAAATAATTCAACTCACTATTCAATTTGACACACCGTCATTATGATAGATACCATGCCTTAGGAACTCCTGAGTTTCCTCTTCTTTGTTTGACTCACCCTTCCAAGCTTAGGTATCCCTTCCCTACTACACATTCCTTCAACGATCCATCTTGCCAAGGATTTCACACACAAGGAGAGAACCAACTCATTATTATAACCCCACCAAGGTTCTACATTTATAGGGCTTGAGTGTCTCCAACAATAGTTGTTCTTCCCAAGCATTCCAAATTTAATCAACATTATCTCATCTATATCACACACATACAATCATTATGACAGAACATTATAAAAATTTATTTAGAAACTCAAACTTATTACATAAGGAATTCAACTTTTCCCCAAAATATGAAATTCTATCTCATAATTTTTCATGGTTTTTGCAATAGTAGGATGCAATATTCCTTATGGATTTCAACAATCACCATATTGAGTACCACTTTTCCTACAATTCTTCCATCTTGCATTCATCAAACATATTATCGTTATTTCTTGTACATTATACTTTTGTTGCACTATGTACCAAAAATTTACAAAGTGATCTTAGAATCATCTACACCTAACAATTCAATCACAACCATCAAAAAATTAATTAAATAGATTGAATTATCATTCTATGCATATGCATTTTCACAATTAATATCAGTAAGTTCATTACTCTATTTTCTGAACATAAAATTTCTTGTAGTCAATGCTCATGTGACTACTTGACTTGCAACTTTCCTGTTGCAATGTCTAACAACTCTTGAAATGTTCTCAACTCCATGAATTAGTAATAGTTGTAACATTTCATCTGTTAGTATAATTATTTCCATTCAATAACATATATGCATGCATTCACAAAACACATTCAAAAAATGTATTTAAGTATACAATTCTATGATTCATAAGTTCAACTCTACCACTTACTATGCGTGAGTGCAATTGTCAATGCATATCTATTCATTTCATCTTTCCATTGATTTCATAATGCTCTATATCTAAGTCATGTATCTCATCGTTGTTAAATTGGAAATCTGGCCAATGCCTTGAAACCTTCTCCATACACTTCCTACTGTCTTCTCAATTATTTGGATGCCTTCCTTTTTTATCCGAACACTACACCAAGAATATAATTCTATGGTGTTTTCTAGTGTTACCAAAAAGGTTACAATCCAAATATTATTTAGAAGTAGGAAGTTCATTAGATATTTGTGTGGTACATATCCTTTCCATAACCATACCTTGCCATAACCAACTATGTCATGGTTTCATACATGGCTAGCTTTTCTGGCATCCATTCCTATACAAGTGCCATACCCTTTATTGCTTTTGTTATTACCTCATATCCAAATTAACATGACATGCTACTATGTCATTACATGCATTCAAAAACTAATAAGATTTGATAATTATTACAGGCCTCCAGCCTTTACCACACCTAGTGGTATCTTATTCCCATTAATTCCTTCAAATAATACAATAATGTGATTTTATAAAATAAAACTCGATGAGGAAATTCTTACCTAAATTTCCTTCATCAATTATGCAATAAGAGTACATAAAACGCATACCTTCATAGCTTCCATTAAATGAATTTAATGATGCCTGAATAGTTGATAACAATAGAATCTCCCATGCCTCCTTTATCAGTCTTATAATCAACACTTCATCTTTCTATTGCTTCCTTCCATATGCATCAACATCAGTAGAAACACTTGAAAACATGCAAGAATTCTCTCTTTTCTAGTACAACAACCACCATTAACAACTTTCACATTAATATATATTCAACAATAGACTGATAATAGTCTTATTATTTTATACATGTATATTAACAAATTGGCATTCATCAATTCATATTTGTATGCACTAATAATGCATCATCAACATGCTCCTAAATGAATTTTCATGTCAATTTCCTACACCATGTATGGCTGTCCAACAAGCCATAACATAATTGTTGCTATAGTAATTGAAGCAACCTCTTTCTCCCTGTATCACTTTTCTTTGATGTTCCCAGAAGTCTTCAATTCTTCCTGGATTCCTGAATCTTCTTGTGTTCTTACAAAAGAAAACAATGTTCCTGATTGTTCTCTATCTTGAGTACTTTTCCATCCCAACTTTTCTTATCTACTTTGCACACTCGTAACCATATATTATGCTGATATTAATTTCCAGCGTTCCACTATTACTTGGATCCCTCTGATCCAACTCCTGCATGACCAAGTTACATTTCCAATCATGCTCTCTAATTAACCTTGCATATTTAATGTCAATTTCTTTATTGAAACAAAATGATTCATCATTTCCTTGACTGGACATATCAACACTTGGATTTGCTTAATGAACCATTACTTTCTCCTATCTTGACCGATCTGATTTCAACCTAACTTGCATAATCATTTTCATCATGTTACTATGCTACACGATGCCTTATTTTCTAGCTGTATAGAGTTAACTAGAATGAGTTAGCATTTCTCTTACTTGCCATCATAGATTCCAGTGATTCTTTCGACCCCTAGAATGTTACTTATGGATCTGTTCCACTTGATATAGATTCTCCTTGGATTTTATTTATTTTTCATTCTATACCAAGCATATAATCATTTTCTTCTTCATGGTTCCTTATTTTTTTTCCTTTAGAAACCTTGTTTCCATTATCCTAAGATGTTCAAGGACATGAATCCATCCTAGAATCTTTCTTCCCTATATGGGAAAACCCTTCCTTAGAACCTGATTGCATTCCTCTCAATTCAATCTGTACATAATGCATTGTTTATGCATCTATTGGCACTTCTTTAGTATGTTCACACCTTTATTTATTCACCACTGAAGTTTTGTCATACAACCATTCCTCCACTGCTCTACTTTGATAACAATCATGGAATGTGTTAGCAATAAAAAACGCACCGACATTTTTGAAAGAACGATTCCTAATATTGTAGGGAAAATTTGATTAGATTCCCGAACTCCAAATGCATATCTGAAAGCACCATTCGAAAGCTTAGGATTTGTAGATGTCGATCGACTATTTAATCATGCAAAAGGAACTCTCCATGACTGAGAAATTTGATTTTGAAAAAATCTGCGCTTTCACCAACGCAGAAGGCAGAATTATAACTAGTTAGTTGTTGAAAGCTCCGCCTTTCAACAGCTAAGGAGCAGATTTTCGGGTCAGTTAGCTGTTGAAAGCCTGTCATGGCCAGAATAGTCAAATTTTCACCCAGATCAGGATTTTTTGGGTTAGAATGATTTGAAACCATTTCAAATAGATAGGTGGTGAATTATCAAGTCAAAATCTAAAGGCCATTCTTGGAGATGAAAGTCAAAAGGGAATTTTTTTACTAGATTTGGTGATTTTCAAGGGCAAAATGATAGGGATTTTTGGCACACATTATGAAATTTGAATTCCACTTTCAAAGGAATAGATCAAAGAGCCTTGGAAGGCTAGGCTACACTTCATCAATTTTCAACCAATGTTTGAAGACCAAAAGATAGAGGTTGACCTCATCTTGAGGATCTCTCCTTATCTTTTGTGAATCAGTTTTGACTTTCTATTTTTAGAATATCAGATCCATTGTTTTAGGATCTGAAAACTGATTGTAATAGGCTATAAATTCCTCTTTTTTCTAAGAGACATAGGTTCAATTTTGGATACTCTTTGTCTATTGTACTAAGACACTTATGTTTCAATACATAATCAGTCTTCTTTTGTTGTTAATGACATATTTCTTCATCTATTTCATGTTCTGTACTTTATTTCAGTTTAGCTCAACTATTAGGAACTTTCATCTTCTTAATTAGCTCATAAAATTGAACTAAAGAAATTCTTGTTGGCTTGTATGATCCTACACACTGTTGTACTTGATTATCTAGATCAGTTTTCTCCATACCTTTTGATATTACTCTGTCTGTTCATTGATTCCTAAAAGCACTGTTTCATTCGATTGCATTGTGAGTTGTCTTCCCATTAGCTATTCTTAGTTATCCCATTGATACACACTTTCATTATTCATGATTTATTAAGTTACCAAGCATCCTTAGTCTACAACCCTAAGGAGTTTCTTGGAGTGATAACAAAATGGCGTTGTTGCCGGGGAGAGGAGATCGAAGCTCAGCTTCCTTGGGAGACGACATAGATCCAACTTTGATGATAGACAAAGCCTGGACATTATTTCGGTTGTAATCATCTATCTGGTGACTCC
Organism: Picea engelmannii; assembly: GCA_009831015.1. Lineage (NCBI taxonomy): Eukaryota > Viridiplantae > Streptophyta > Pinopsida > Pinales > Pinaceae > Picea > Picea engelmannii. Next base: position 729,649 of record ML779655.1, read on the forward strand.
ATGAAGGACGAATTCAGTGGTGACTCCATTGTTCAGAAAATTGTTGGTGACTCCACTGGTATGACATGAATAGGATCTTAGCAAAGAGGTATGCATTTTGTGATTTTTCAAGTATTTCTGGTTACCCTCATCCAGTACCTACTAGAGATGAATGGGAACGTAGTATTCCCAGATTTCGTGGAGAGAAATGGGAAGTGTCAGCTGAACATTTGTTGGATTTCCATGACTTTATTGACCGGCTTAAAATTGTACATGAGGATGTTCAAATTAAGATTTTCAAATTTTCATTAGAAGGGATTGCTCTTGACTGGTGTCAGTCCCTTCCAAGTGCAAGTGTCAGCTCTTTGGCTGATTTTCATGCTGCCTTTCATCTATTTTGTAAAGAGATATATTCAGCTGACCTTCTCTACCTTGAATGTTGTCATGATTTCAATTTGTTGAATAAGAAATCAGATAGTTATGTGAAATATGCTACAGCAAGAGATGCTTCTCATCATGACCAAGATAGTGATGATCTACAGGATGATGGCCATAGTATAGATGCTTTAAACAGTACACCAAATGCATCCACTATCTTAGACTTTTATCAAGATCATATTTCCTCCTTTAAAAAATTGAAAGATGATGAGCAGATTGAAAGTTCAACAGGTGAAAGTATTGGAGCAACAGTAGAGGTTGAGGGCAACCCATATCTTCCAGATTTGCAGTTTAAGGAAGACAGTTCACAACTTTCATGTCTGCTGATAGAAGAAATATTTCAAGGTAATATTGATTATTATACCAATGATTGCAAAGCTGCATTATACCCTGTATCTGATGCATTTGATATCTCTGATTTGAAAGAAGAATTAGTTGTAAAAGAAGATTTGTCTTCTTTCTTTCAAGGGGTTTCCCATGATGTATTTTCAGCTAAGATTAAAGAAGAAGATCAGCAAGTTGATCATTTTTCTAAACAAGACCAAGGAGCTTTGAGCTCACCCATCTTTGATGAATACTCTCATGAAGAAGAGCAGATCCATTTTGTTGATTTGAGGAACAATCAACCAGTATATGACAGCTATGAATTAAATTTTGATGAAGATTTGAAGAAGTGTCAAAATCATACTGCACAACTTATTTCTTCATCTGATGGAGAACAATATTGTGTGGAAAATAGATATCCCGAGTCTGTAGAAGATATTGAACAGTCGTTTCCACAAATTAGTAAACCTGCATGCACTGTCTTGAACCTGGATCTGCAGATAACAACAAATAATTTATCATGAGTAGAGAAATCAGTTTGTAGCCTTGTTCATATTTGCAGACAGCTAAAGGTGACAACTATTCTCAGGAAGAGGATATGCAGAGATTTTATGATCTTCAGCTAAAATAGCAGCAAGAGGTATTTGTTTTTAGTTTTATAGATCCATTTTCTCCTTATCTGGAATCTTTGAGCAGCTTAGATGTCAGAGCACTTTTGTCAAAAGAAGGTCGGTTGTTCTTTTCCTTTGAATTTCATATCAACATTCTTTGGTTTCCTGCATTCTTCGTTTCCAGATCAAAAAAATCAGCTAGTCAGCTCTTTTTATGGCTTCACTGGAAATCTGATTACACTTGATACAATGACATGCAGCTAATTAGATTAGGGTTTGTATATAAATAAGCTTATTGTATGAGCATTTGGTTCCGATTTTGTTTCAGCTTGCAGCAGTCATTTGTTTTCAATAATGTATGTTCCGGGTTTGATTAAAGATTGCAGAGGTCTGACTCCATAGCCCAATGGACTAGACACTGGAAAATTGTGAATGTTTGCAGACCAGATTGCAAGTCTTTTCAGGTATCTTCTCAATACAAGTGTAATCTCCTTGGAAACCCTGTTGTTACTGCTACTCAAATGATAGAATCCATGATTAAGTCTCCTCGCCCTACCCATGCTGAAGCTACAGATGTGGCTAATGCTGTTCTCGATGGGACTGATTGTGTTATGTAATGATGAAACTCTTTCCAGGAACAGTCTTATATTCAGAGGATTGATCCCACTTCTGGCAGAAGGATCAGCAAAGGCAACTGATTCTGAATCTACTGAAGTGATTTTTGATGCTGCTCTTAAAACAACAATAGAAAAATGTTTATGTAAGAAGGGTGATGCAATTGTTGCTTTACACCGCATAGGAGTGACCTCTGTTATCAAGATCTGTGATGTGAAGTGAGTCAGGTTTCTACAACAAAATAATATGTGGCAAGTCTTGGGTTGTGTTAAGCCCTAATATTGGCTCATTACCCCTTAATTGGGGCATATTAGATTAGTAATGCTATTTTATTTATGTCTAATTTAGGCCATTAGTTGTAATTTAGATTAGTAATGTTATTTTAATTATGTCGGCTTTAGGCCATTATTTGTAATTATTCCTCCTAGTCTCCTATATATACCAAGGAGACATTTTCATTTTGAATCATCTTGTACTTGAACATTTAAGTGGGGTAAAAGGAGGTTGCCCCCTCGAAGAGGCTTATTATCTGAAATTATCTCTTTTTCAAGCCATTGATTACTTTTCCTAAGGTTTTTCTATGCTATATTGATTTTCGGTTCTTAACATATGGTATCAGAGCTCAAGGTCTTGGGGTTTCGCTGCTACATCTGAGACACCGTGGAATTTTCAATATCACTTTTTTTCTACAATGTTTCAGAAGGAACGGCTTGGAGGGTATTTAGAAGACGGATCAAGGTACATTGGGTTAAAAATTCAGCTCCTTAGGCCTTATACTTTCGGAGATACAGCCTGTACAAGATAGGGTTCTAGAATCATCCTGAAAGGAGTCATTGTGGAATTTTTGCTATAAAAACGTTTCTGTAACGTTTCAGACACTGAAATCCAGCGACCATTTACATAAATTAGTAGTGTATCTTTGGTAAAAATTTCAGCTTCTGGGTCATCTTAAATTTGTAGATACACCCTGTGTAAGACAGGGTATCTGACTAGCCCTATTGACTAGTCTCAAGAAGGTGTTCCAAGTAAAACAATCATAAATT
>ML779655.1:741895-754663 GCA_009831015.1 Picea engelmannii
AGAGGTTGACCTCATCTTGAGGATCTCTCCTTATCTTTTGTGAATCAGTTTTGACTTTCTATTTTTAGAATATCAGATCCATTGTTTTAGGATCTGAAAACTGATTGTAATAGGCTATAAATGCCTCTTTTTTCTAAGAGACATAGGTTCAATTTTGGATACTCTTTGGCTATTGTACTAAGACACTTATGTTTCAATACATAATCAGTCTTCTTTTGTTGTTAATGACAGATTTCTTCATCTATTTCATGTTCTGTACTTTATTTCAGTTTAGCTCAACTATTAGGAACTGCCATGTTTTTAATTAGCTCATAAACTTGAACTAAATAAATTCTTGCCGGCTTGTATGACCCTACACACTGCTGTACTTGATTATCTAGATCATTTTTCTCCATACCTTTTGATATTACTCTGTCTGTTCATTGATTCCTAAAAGCACTGTTTCATTCGATTGCATTGTGAGTTGTCTTCCCATTAGCTATTCTTAGTTATCCCATTGATCCACACTTTCATTATTCATGATTTATTAAGTTACCAAGTATCCTTAGTCTAAAACCCTAAAGAGTTTCTTGGAGTGATAACAGAATGGTTATCTATAAAATTGTACGATCGATCTTTGGAGATGTTGTCCTTCTCTCCATATATACACTCTATCTTTCTTTATAATAATAATAACATCCTATTATATCAATTTGCATAGAATAGGACCTCCCACCATGTACCTCTTTATCTTAACCTTGGTGTTTGCTAGATTGAATAATATTTCACTACTTCCTATATTTAAATCATACTTTTTACACCTTGATTCCACTAAGAATTCTAATTGGTAGGAGTGGATCTCTTGTAGTGTATTCACAAGCCTTCATGGTTGCACCTGCACAAATTGGTCCCACCACATGGATTCCTTTCCTTTGAGATGATAGATGGAAATTCTTCCTTCTACGTGTGAAGAGTAATTATGAAATTGAAAATACTTCCTCATACCTAGAAGCATGGATGATTTTAGGGGCTAAATTTCGCTCATGGGCTAATTTTCCATGGTTTTTCCAAAAATGAGATTCGTTATTTTAAAAATGATTCGCCCAAATTCTATAGGATAAAATTATTTTACCTTAAAAAACGCCAAAATTTTATAAAAACTATATAAAATCCTTGGAAATTTGAATATTTTTACAAAAATATCGCCAAACATTTATAGTTGGCATATGAAGGATTAGTAATATTCGCCAAGGTTTCTACATTTAAAAATAAATTTCCATCCTTAAAATCATCCTTGCCTAGCAGCCATGTTACATCATCTTCATCCTTCTTGTGCTCACCATCAAAAGTAGGAGGCTTGATTATTTTCATTTCTCCTTGTAGCTCATCCACCCTAGACCTCCTCTTATGCTTACTGACATGGGATGGACTTGATATACTGTGTGCTCTCCTAGAGTAATTCCTTGGGGAGTGATGGTGATGTCCGCCAACCCTTCTTCCTCTTCTCCTCTCATCAAGAAACATGTGACTTCCTGATTTTCTTGAGCCATTCTTTTGATCCATCTTCTTCTCTATTGTATCCAAGATCTGCACCAACTTTATGTTGAAGTATTCCTGGTGCTCCTTAGCTTTCATAAGCCTCTCATTATTAGCTTTATATCTTTGGACATCCTTTTGGAAACTTTTAATGGTCTCCACCAAGTTCATGTTTTTCTTCCTTTCCTTCTCCATGACCATTTCAGTTTGTACCTTCATTACCCTTATTCACATACATCCCTATGATCTCTGTGTTGATCCTGTTCTGATCTAAATGTTATTAAATCTACAAAATGTCCATCCAACAGATCCTGTTGGGCTAATTGATTTATCAATATCATAAAATTATGAAGAAATTTGGTTCAATATTGCATCAGAATTATTTCTTCTGATTTCCTGAGAATATGATTGTCCAGATTGATTTTATGGGTGAACATTTTTATTCTATTGTTCAAGACATTTTCAATGCCTGCTTCCATCCTCAATTCTTAGTTTTGAGCAGAAAGTTATGGTTATTTTAAAATTCATCCTTTTTCTGAGGGAAAACCTTGTACAAGTGATCTTCTTCAGGAGTCGAATTAACTCTTGGACCTGTGTTGAATCCTCCCATAAGGTTCACATGCCCCTATGAATTTTCCTCAAATGTAGGTCTGTACAAATCGAAAACCCACAGGATCCTTCTCTAAGCCCCTTTTTGTCTTAAAAATCAAATTTTGGGTACTAACCCCTTTACTTTGGCCAAAATATCATATGACCATGGGCTATGACCAACCTCTTAGCTAAAAGTTGATTATCTGGATCTTCCAAACTTCAGGCTTTAGATGATTTTATAACACTACATAACACTTTACCTGAACAATGAAGTGGCTAACTCCACGAATGGTGCTTCTCCATAGTTTCGGGACTCCGACACTCCTGAGATTTGGGCTTCAGAGAATTTTTCGACAAAACACAACACTTCCCCCGAACACCGAAGTGGTTAACTCCCCGAATGGTTCTTCTCCAGAGCTTTGGGACTTTGATGCTTTAGATCTTCAGGCTTCAGAGGATTTCTCAACACAAAATGCTAAGTTCCCCAAGCACCGAAATGGAGAATTATTGGAGTGGTGCTTCGACACTTTGTTACTCTAGATATTTGGAACTTTAGTCATTAGGAGTTTTGACAATGCATCAACACCAATCACCCGAATGCCGAACTGCCAAACTACTCTAGTGCTCTCTGAATCTAGAGCTTTGAGATTCAAAATATTTTACGACACCACACCATAAATAACCCGAACACCGAATTGGAGAATTCCTAGAGGCTCACAGATCAATGGTCTATACTCCTTGTTAAGATCCATAGTCAATAGGAGTTTTGGGACTCTGGGCTTCAGGAATTCTTAGACTCCAACTCACATTTCCTCCTAAATTGTCGAACGCCGAAGTCAATATTGATGACTCTCGCTCCTCCTGCAACCAACAACTGAGATCTCCATCGAAACTCCAGGCTTTGGGAGTTATTGTGGCTAATCGCCACCAAACCCATGAACCATCGAACATTGAAGGACAAATATACACAGTTGACGCTCACCCATTAAGGGATGAATGGGATTGACTCTGGACTTTTGGGCTTTGGTCCTTTTCATGCAAAAACACCTTTTATCCACAATCCTTTGGATTTTTGAACTTCTGTACACTTTCTAATCTGCTGACATGTGTCCCCAACAAAGAATGATCAAGATCTTCTCTAGAATTTGGGACTTAGAGACTTTCCCTACTCCACGCAAAAATCACCAACTTTCTCTGGAGTGTCGAATTTTCGAACTGCCATGAGATCTATGACTCATGTTCTCCTGTGTACAGATCCAATGGATGGGATCTAATCTTCTCACATCCACTTCACCTCTGGTCTAGGGTTTGATCCAATGGCCCATATCTATGCTCCGTCAATCCAACAATTTGACACTCCTTAGAGTGATCTATGGCATAGATTCACTTCAGGACTTCAAGGATTTTTCCTCCCTTCCATCAAACAATGAAAAACGTTTTGGAGAAGCGAAGTCCGAAGGACTTCACTATTTAAAGACTGAGCACCCTCTCCAAATATGACAATTATGAGGGCTCTGTCTTCTTTCGAACAGATACAATGACCCAGATCTAATATTGTGGCCCAAATTAATGGTTGTTGTGGTTTATTTCCTCTTTTGTCTTTCTCAAACCACTAAACCCTGTAAATGTATTGAACCTACAAAGAATAGATCTAGTTGGGAATTGACATAAACAATTGTAGAGAAAATAGAAGAAAAGAGAAGCAGGAGAGAAAGAATGGAAGAATTATCATTAACCAAATAAATGAATAATAGTTTACACGTGATATACTATGTATAACTCAACGAAGGCGCACTGGGGGAGAAGACAATGCACCATAGTGGTAGTCTAGAGTGATCTGGACACACACCAGTAGTTATGGGAGTAAACTTCCACCTAGTCTAGTCTCTTAGAAAGTTACAGGAGTGAACTGCCACCTAGTATGAGTTAACTAGTCTCTCAAGAAGTTACAAGAGTGAACTGCCACCTAGTCTGAGTTAACTAGTCTCTTAGTATTTAGTTACTTAAATAGAGTGAATTGAGGAGGAGATCAAGGAATCATGAGTAATGCACTAGTCTAGTGATGATCCCAAGGACAATGCACATTAGCTAGTGATGATCCTAATGTTGCATGGTGATAATCCCAATGTAGCATCTAGAATCCACTCAACTGATCAAACTGAAGAGAAAACTAAAGAGAATATTCTCCTAGAGGAATATTCTCTCTAAACATTAGGAGACTAGATAATGACTAATAAACATAGGGAAAACCTTAGGAAAAAAAATTCCTAGGTGTTTGTGAAGTACTCCAACACACCTCCCAAGCTTTGGAAAACAATCCAAGTGTTCTCTCAACGCCTTCCTGACACCCAGAGATGCACTGTAACTTCAAAAATTTGTGATATTTCTCTTCAATTTATACTTTCTCGTCCCATCCAAGATCAGTGTTGAAAATTGGAGCTTTGATACCATATTGTAACACACTTGGCCACAGAGGCTGAGTTGCATCACTCATACTTCTCTTGCTAGCAACATGATACCATTTTTTAACACACCCAAACACCTATTGGGATATGCTACAAAAAACATTTGGACTATACACAATTTTTTAAACATATACAAAAACTATGAGAAAATGCCCATATTCATGCAGAATAATCGTAAAAATACACAAACAACTCACACAAGAAAAACCTATGAAATTAAACACTTAAAGAATAATCCAACAAGTAATTTAACATAAAATTGATTCTTATCTTTGATAAAAGAACCCCAACTACATGCACACCTTCCACGTTCCTCTCACTCGTAGACCACACTACTCATAAATCTCAGTAGTGGGTCACCCCCGAGCTAGGACTAAACTCCACCCAGGTAAAGGGATTCCTATCCAGACTGATGTATCTCAAAAAGTAGGAATAAATTTGTTAGGTGCCAACTCAAACTAATAGCCTACAGTCTTGTATTCCCCATATGCATTTCCCACCCCAAGAATTGTTCCCTTTATCTTCTCAACAGTTCTTAGGCTACCCCACTTCTCTTCTAGAGCTTCAACAATAGGCCGGATAGGAAGTCTTAAAGAACTGTAGCTGTAGCTAGGCTCCCTCAAGAAATCAATTCCCAGAAATTCTCTCACCTGGAGAGAGTTTATCACGGGATTGAAAACCCACCTATTCAATCCCATGGGCCTAACAACCTACCTCCTCAACCCCATGGGCTTGACAACCCACTTCTTCAGTCCATCACTTAATTCAACTAGGTATAGGTACATGTGATGGAAGCAACAACGTTTAGGTAAGGTACATGTGTGTTTCTCATGATAGGAAGGGTACGAGGTATAGCTGAAGGAGAACATGCAATATGGAGAGGCAAGAATGATGTAATCATGGAATTCCTGAACGGTGAAAGGCAGATTGTGAATGGTGAATGGAATCCCTTGGTAAGAAGAAAAGGTTACCCTCCTCCCCAGAATGATGAAAATATCCCTCCCTAAATATCACAGAACCATGGAGTGTAAGATTCCCTCCCTTTTCCAAAATGACGAGATTCCCCCTGAAATACACTAAGTTTCCCAATATATCTGCATGTCCCCTCCTGTACACTTGTCTTCATGAAGCTTCATGGGCTCCACTTGTAATTCGTTCCCTTCTCATAGGAACTTAGGATAGCATAAGTTATGTCCATACCTTAGTATTTAGGAATAATAATATAATATTCCTTTGGGATTAATCCCTCTAGCTTAGCCCCTTCCTAAGATCTTAACCCCCCCACCCCCCTTTCCCTTCCTAGTGTATTTTAGTCCCCCATACTCTTTTTCATGGTTGGTCTACATGCAATGATGTGTTTTTTATTTCTGATATGAGTGTTTACATATACAAAAAATAGAATCATTGGCCTTTAGCATCTGGGCTCTCTGGCCTAATAATCACATAAGCCTTATTTCCTATAATAACATGCCTCACCAGCCTATAAAACATATTTACATTTACATTTACAACTGGGGTTTATCCTAGGGGTATTACAATGTATGCATAGAGAACAACTACAGGTTGGACACAGTGAAAGATTGTAGATTGATGTGACAGAAGAAGCAAAGGTTCATAGTTTCAAAAATGTGAAAACTCTAGCTCTCATAATGTCTATGCAAGATGCAATATATAAAGGTCATGTTTGGCAGTTTTTTCCTAGTTTTCGGGTCCCTGACTTCCGAGGTCGTTTTATGGTGGCATTTTATCTCTGAGAAGAGATGTGATGGATACTCGCATTCGCAAGAAGATGAATTTACAATGACGCTCCAAAGGCATTTTATATCATAAGGAAAATCTAAAACCCTAACCTCAGAAGATGAAAATCCAACCGTTTTGTGGACCCGGTTTTGGGTAGTTTGGTGTATCAACTTCCCAGGGGCGTAACTTTGGCATATGATCTTAGTTTGGGGGACACAATATCTCGTTGGAAAGGTATTGTTGAGGAGATTAATTTTGGGGGATCAATAAAAGTATTTGGATATCATTGAGGTTCTATATCCTGAAAAATCTTCATTTAGGCCCTCAAAATAGCCTCAAAAGTTTAGGAACCGAAAAACTGATAAAAATAGTAAGCTGCCAGAAAATTGTTTTGAGCTAGTTGGAATAGGTGGGTTGACACCAATATCCACATGGATCAATATTACCTCCTTAGTAATAAATGTTTCCCATTGTGCTGAGTTCCCCAGGAGAGGGAAAAGCATTTGCTAAATATGCATCTTGATGTCCTACTTGCCTTGCTAAAGAAGTTGTGTTGCTTAGCTTGTTGAACATTGTCACAAACCTATGGCTAGAAGGGTTGGAAATTTTGAAACAATATGGAAACATGATATGACTGTGTACGGAAGGAATCCTTGCACTTTTCTTCAATCTTATTGACCTTCTTTTGTTGGATAGAAGGTGCTTGGACTGAGGCTGCAGTGGTTGTGGTGTTCTTTTGTTCACCTTTTGAACAGACTGTGAAGAAGATGAATTTTGTAGTATGAGATAATACCTTGCGACATTGTTTAGGTGGGATAGTAGTTGGAAATACCTTTGGTATCCTATAAAGATGATCCCCTGGAGTAACAATGACACTATAGGGTCGAGACTCATAAATAACATGGTGCTTCCACATATATGGCTAGCTCAAAAGAACATCATAGACATCCATTAGGGAAACATGACATAATACCTCATCCATGAATGGTTGGATTTCATATGGAAATCAACATTGTTGGATGACACAAATATCTCATCCTTGGAGAAGCCACCTAATGTTGTATGGCTACATTTGTGGTGTTGTCTATAATCCCAACTGTTTGATGACCTATGTTGAGATGAGGTTCTTCTGGATCTCGATATCAACAATGAAATGCAACGGGGTCCCCTTCACCCACATTTGTGAATGGAAGAGGCAATCTCCCTCTCTAGGATTTGTTTGTTCTTCTGGTTGATTTTTTGTTGTTGTGACAATAGCTATGGGGTCTACATCAATGATCTTTATTCTCCCATTATTTTCTGAATCAGACTCTGAATCAAGGTTCGACACCTTGTCTTTGATCTTGACCACTAATGAATGTTTTGAGATACATTCATCATTGTTGTGATAGGGTATTTTGTGGAAGTCGCACCACTTTTTGGTATCTGATCCATATGGATGTCAATGGCCTCCCACCTATTCCAACTGGTTCATTTTGGCAGTTTTTTCCTAGTTTTTGGGTCCCCGACTTTCGAGGCCATTTTGAGGCCCTAAATAGCATTTTTAGGGCTCTTCATAGTTATATTATAGACATAGTCAAATTCTTATGGTAACATGTGCAGTCCTCGGATAGACATTTCCAACGGGATATCGTGCACCTAAAACGAAGATCGTATGCAAAAGTTATGACCACGGGAAGTTGATGTACTAACTTACCCCAATGAGGCCCACATGACTTTTGACGCTTCATCTCCTAGGGTTAAGTTTTTGGATGTATAGGGTTTTGGAATTCATGTTTATTGTAAAAAAAAATTCAGAGCCTCATCGTACAAATATTCTTGTGAAGGAGCACAACGGCCACATCTCTTCTCATAGATAATTTGCTACCATTCCAACAAGCTTGTTTTTCGCTTCATTTTACAGTTACAACATATTTCCTTATTGAATAGAATCCAATTTTACTGTATCTTTGTTATTCTATGTTAAGCATAGTAATAATCTATATTTATTTCGTTCTGCTCATAAAATCCAGATCACTGGTATCAGAGCAGTCTGCGCCTTGTCACTCTCAATGCATGTCCCTAATGAGGTAAGGGTACAAAGAATAGGGTCTCGAGATTGTTTCTCTTGAGGACAAAAGCTATCGCATGCCCAAGAAAACTATCATAGCGGGAGAAAATAAATAATATGGGACATAATATCCTTTCAGAATGTTGCTCGAGGAAGCCCTCATGCAACAGAGGAACGAGATGATGGATAGTTTTGCGTAAATCCTTCGATGACTACCAACAGATGATGCATTGTCCTCGAGCGGAGGCGTCGCCCCCTTAAAGGTACAAATAACTTTTATATTCCTATATTTGAAGGCCAGATAGATGCATATGCTATAGAAAAATGGTTGAAACTACTATAACAATATTATTTTTTCCATAACTTTTCGAACAGAGAAAATATTACTTTTGTGCTCCTCAAATTCATTCCCCATGTCAAAGATTGGTGGGAAACTTTCTGTGAGAAAAAGGAAATAGAGGAACCCTCATTATTTACATTCATGGTCACTTGGGATTCCTTCAGGGATGTGATTAAGGAAAAATACTACCATGTCGAAAGTTGTGACGACTTGTATACAAAATGGACCACACTGCAGTAGGAAAGAGACCAAGAAGTACAAGAGTTCACAAATATCTTCCATACCTTGTGCACCAAGTTGGGTATCAAATATTTTGAGTAACATATGGTTCTCAAGTATCGCAGTGTTATGCATAGATACATCCATGCTGAAATGGATTTTTTGGACATCTCGTCCTTAGGTGTGGCCTATTGGTATGCCATCAAAATCGATCATAATCTTAAACAAAAGACGTGGAAATTTGGGCCTGGGAACCCCTATCAACAAAAGAAAGGAAAGGGCATCCCCAATATACAGAATAAAGGATAGAGAAAATATGGACAGCCTCAGGACAACCAGTCCAAGAAATAATCAAATAAGGACACCGCAAAGACAAATAAATATACTGTGAAGTGGTGCGACTTCCATAAGAGCCCCTGGCATAACACTGCTAATTTCCAATCAAAGCAGTCGTTGGTGGGTGAGATGAAAGGCATTGAATTAGATGCGAGTTTTAACTCTGATTCAGAACCAGAAAGGGGGATACAAATCATTGACATGGAACCCAGTGCCACCATTTCTACCACTAAGTTCCAACCCGATGAACCAAACGAGCCAGAGGAAGGCGAGCACCTTTTTCATTCACATATGTGGGTGAAAGGAACCCCGCTACACTTCAGCATTGGTAGTAATAGCTAGAGGAACCTCATCGTAGCAGATGCCTTCAAGCATCTATCCCTACTGACAACGTCATACTTGTTAGCTCTCAAAATTACCAGTATATTTTGAAGAGCATTTTTACATATTTATGCTTAAATTGTCAAACTCCTTTGAATGTTTGATTATGCCATGATCCTCATATCTTTCATCAAGTCTTGACAAACCTTATTCGACCACTTATGCCCAGAAATATTTCGGTTTTACCCTCTAGACCTACAATACACAAATACAAATAAATTGTTGTTTCTTCTCCAAAAACCCTAAATCAGGGTAATATGCACCAAATGTTGGAGAATGCTGAGAATGCCAAAATTTACATATCAAGCGCATTTAGCCAAAGTTCTGGTCCACATGTCACAACATAAATCCATACAAATTCACATCAAAATTACATACCTAATTCTCATGCTAAGTCTAAGGTCGAAGCCACATCCTAAGTCATCACACTACATGTACTCTAGTCTATCAACCAAGTCATAAACTAAGCCAAAATTTCAAGCCATGATTCAAGAGATAACAATCTATCCTTAGCCTAGTGCACCAAGTCATTAGTCATATCACATTCCACATGTCAAGGTTATATGTCAAAATCTCAGCCACAAGTCTTACCTATATGTGCTAGTTGTGCATGCAATCTCAAAGCTATGAGTCAAGCCACATGTTAAGATTGAGTAGCCACAAGTCAAACGTCAATTCAAGACAATTCATACTCCATATCAACCTAGGGTCGAACATTGAAATTTCATTTTCCTCTGTCAAGTACCTGAGATCGCTGGTCTCTTGCGCCCAACTAAATCGATGATACATATGCTCGATTTTGCAAGCAAAGAATGCATGTGCAGTATAGCTGCATGTTGGAGTTTTTGACAGGTCGAACATCAAATTGAAAGATACAGGTTTTCAAAAGAACACACAGAGAAAAGAATATTTATGTCAGTTGCCAGTTAAAGCTACAACGATTGAAGTTTATTTCTCTGAGTAAATAGAACGAAATGCCAAGATCTTCCAAGTTCAAAGGATTTCAACGCTTTTATACCAAGTTTTTGAATATTGGTTATGGCATTACATGGTTATAATGCAGGAAGGCTTTTTATTTTTTCAGATTATTTTTTACCAAAACTTTGTTGATGTTCAAAATGAATCAGATCACATTGGTGATATCTAGGATTTGAATATAGAAAGATTTGATTTCAGAAAGAAGATAGCTGCTTGTATATCTTGAAAGCTTCGACCTTATTCATACATATAAAACATCACAGAAAGTTTTCTAACATAGGTGTTTGCTAATTGCTAGTATGATCACAATTGACAACATTAGGAATAATGGCAAGTTAAGTGTCACGACTCTGGTCTAAACGGTCCTTCTAAAGAGCTATGGTCTATCATTTTCACTGAGATTGTACTAGACTCCATCACCCAACGAGAACACCCATTGTTTTAATAAAAATACTCAATACTCTTCTTCTACATAAATGACATTTAAGAGAGCAAGGAGTCTTGGAACAATTTTCATTACATGGTAGTCTTCCAATATGGAGTTGTTGTATTGTTCAACATTGTTGGTATTGAAGAAGATGATATCTCTACAGGTTTTGTATCGTTTTCTATTTCAAAATCAATTTGTACAGTGCTGGAGTTTATTGCTCAGTTGCAGATATTGGAACAACTGGAACAATAAATTATTTTTAAGCAAAGATATGAACTACAATTGTCAAAGTATCAACATAAAAAGTCATCATCAGTTAAAGAATCCTACAAGTAGTTGGGTTCTACATCTAGCCTATACTATATTTTTCTTGCTTGGAAGAATGAAAAACATGGACATGAAGACCTAGTTAGCAAACTCATTCCACATGCTGAAATAACTCATGTGGAAAATGTTGTTCTTGATGAAACAGATGAAATATTTCTAGGAGCATAAGTTTTTCAAACATTTTATCCTTATAGCTTTCGTGCAGGGTAGAAATGCATCTAGTCACAAACATCTTGACTATGATTGCTTCAATGGAGGAAAGATCTCTGGCAGTGGCTCAATAATGGCAGGTTGCTGTAAATTTGCAAGGAGATCAATCAAATAAACAATGATTTTTTATTTTGAATACGAAAGGTTTTCCTTTTTGATTAAAATAGAGCTTTCACTAGTACAGAAGGTGCAATTATAACTAATTAGTTGTTGAAAAGCAGAGCTTTCATCAACTAATTAGAAAATCCTAAGGAAAAATAGCTGGTGAAACCGTAGAGTAATAATTTTGAAGATTTGAGCTCGAACAGAGCGATTTTTGGGTGATTTAAAGGATCAGAGAGCATCAAAAAGATTAATAACCAAATTATAAAATATTTAGTTTCAAAGATTCGTGGAGATTTTGGAGGTGAATGCTTAATTGGTCAACTAAAGCTTTGTTCACAGTTGTTGAAAGTTTTCCAAGTACTGATGACATGTGTCCTTTCCTCCATGACACATCAGAGACATAGCAATGATGAAGACTAGATGTCGAAGACAAACTTTGAAGATAGTTCGATTCATAGGAACTAGTTCTTAGTTATCTTATTGTATTTAGTTTTGTTTTTTGTTTTCTATATTTAGAAATCCAGATCCATTTTTGAGGGATATGAGATCTATTGTAAAGGTCATAAATACTTATCATTTTGATAAAGTAAGGGTTCAATTTTGGATAGAAGAAATACTATATTGTAAACAGACCTTTCATATGATAATATAAATCATAGTTTTATCTCTCTATTGATGTCAAATTCTCATCTTTCCTTCTGTACTTTTATTCAAGTTGTTTCAGCTGCAGAATGACTTTCATCTCATTGGTTAGCTTGTAAATTGATTAATAGTTTCTTATCATTGTTTATTAAACCCTACATTTGTATTTGGTTTATAAACATTGTTTTCTCACCCACTTTAAAAGATATCATCTGATTATTGATCCTTGAGAGCACTGGTTCATTTGAATCTCATTTTGACTGTCTGAATACCATATTGTAATTGATTCATCCCATTGATCCACACATATAAAAACACACAAAAAAGTTTACTTTAAGTTACCAAGCATCTTTGACTTACAACCTCAAAGAGTTTCTTGGAGTGATAACAAATTGGCGTCATTACCGAGGAGAGGAGATTGAAGCTCAACTTTCTGTAA
>ML779655.1:765629-808817 GCA_009831015.1 Picea engelmannii
AGTCAATAGCATCTGTATATAGCAATAGTAAAACATCCTGTCATCAATCATGACGCATCATCATCATGGTTCATCATCATAAAAATCCAGATCACTTGCGAGCAAGTGTCCCCAAAGAATAAGTTTTGTCAGTGCGCCAGAGCTGGATGTTACACTTTCCTGGGAGACGAAACAGACCCAACTTTGATGATAGACAAAGTCTGGATACTATTTCGATTGTAATCATCTATCTGGCGACTCCATGAAGGATGGATCTATTGGTGACCCCACCGGTATGAAATGAATCAAATCTTAGCAAAGAAGTATGGTTTCTGTGATTTCTCAAAGATTGTTGGTTTCCCTAATCCAATGCCTACTAGAGATGAGTGGGAATGTAGTATTCCTAGATTTCGAGGAGAAGAGTGGGAAGTGTCAGCTGAACACTTGCTGGATTTTCATGACCTTATTCATCGGCTTGAAATTGTACATGAGGATGTTCAAATTAAGCTTTTTAGGTATTCTTAGAGGGATTTTCTCTTGACTGGTGTCGGTCTCTTCCAAGTGCAAGTGTCAAATCTTTAGCCTATTTTCATGCTTCTTTTCATGTGTTTTGTAAAGACCAATTTTCAAATGACCTTCTCCATTCCGAGTGTTGTCACAAATTCCATATTTTGAATAATAAATTAGACACTCATGAAGAGTATGTTGCTCATCATTATTATCGAGAGATTAGTGATCCACACTATAACCTTAGTGATGCCTTTGAAATTATACCAAATGCATCTATTGTCTTAGATTGTCATGAAGATCAGATTTTTCCCTCTGAAAACTTGAAAAAATGATGAGCAGATTGACATATCAGCAAAAGACAATTTCAGATCTACAGCAAATACTAAGGGCAGCCCTCAACTTTCAATTTTGCAGACAAAAGGGAATTGCAGCAGACATGAAGAGGAAGATGATGAGCAGAAGGCTCTATATAAGCAGTCCATCCTATATTTTTCTCCAATAGATCTCGAGCAACCTATATTCAAAAGTGAGATCAGTAAAGGCAACCTGAAACAACATTTCATTTTTCAGTTGGAACAATAGCAAGGAGAGGTATTTCGTTGTGACTTTGATGACCCTATTACTGACTATTTGGATTCTATAAGCAACATAAATGTCCAAATACTTTTTTCATATGAGAGTGGGCTTTGTCATCATTTTAAATTACATTTTTGCATAATATAGTTTCCTATATTGTTTGGGTCAAGATCAAGTATGATATTAGAAAGTCAATTACTTTCTTGGATGCATTAGAAATTTAGCTTTACTTGATCAAACAACCTCTACTGGTTAGTGTAGGAGTAGGCAAAAGAATAAGCTCTTCATACGAGCAGGTAGATTGCTTTCAGTTTTCTTCAATAAACATGCAGACTACAAGCAGGTTACACGCAGGCTACATGCAAGCTACAGGTTTACAGGGGATCAGTTATAAAGGCCAGATGACTCCATAGCCCAATGGTAAAGGTGTTCAGAACTACTAGGTTCCTGGAGCCTCATAGGGAGGTCTCCATCCCAGCTGGAGTCAGATGTTAGCTCTCAAAATTACCAGTATATTTTGAAGAGCGTCTTTACATATTTATGCTTAAATTGTCAAACTCCTTTGAACGTTTGATTATGCCATGATCCTCATATCTTTCATCGAGTCTTGAAAAACCTTATTCGACCACTTCTTCCCAGAAATATTTTGGTTTTACCCTCTAGACCTGCAATACACAAACACAAATAAATTGTTATTTCTTCTCCAAAAACCCTAAATCAGGGTAATATGCACCAAATGTTGGAGAATGGTGAGAATGCCAAAATTTACATATCAAGCGCATTTAGCCAAAGTTCTACTCCACATGTCACAACATAAATCCATACAAAGCCACATCAAAATTACATGTCTAATTCTCATTCTAAGTCTAAGGTCGAAGCCACATCCTAAGTCATCACACTACATGTACTCTAGTCTATCAACCAAGTGATAAACTAAGCCAAATTTTCAAGCCATGATTCAAGCGATAACCATATAACCTTAGCCTAACGCACCAAGTCATTAGTCATATCACAATCCATGAGTCAAGGTTATATGTCAAAATCCAAGACAAAAGTCTTACCTACATGTGCTAGTTGTGCATGCAACTTCAAAGCTATGAGTCAAGCCACAGGTTAAGATTGAGTAACCACGAGTCAAACCTCAATTCAAGACAAGTCATATTCCATATCAACGTAGCGCCAAGATTCAAAATTTCATTTTCCTGTCAAGTACCTTAGATCGTTGGTCTCTTACGCCCTACTAAATCGATGATACATATGCCCAATTTTGCAAGCAAAGAATGCATGTGTAGTATAGCTGCGTGTTTGATTTTTTGACAGGTCGAACATTGAATTGAAAGATACAGGTTTTCAAAAGAACACACAGAGAAAAGAATCTTTATGCCAGCTGCCAGTTAAAGCTACAACGATTGAAGTTTATTGCTCTGAGTAAATAGAACGAAACACTAAGATCTTGCAGTCTTAAAGGGTTTCAACGCTTTTATACCAAGATTTTGAAGATTGGTTATGGCATTACACGGTTATAAGGTAGGAAGGATTTGTCTTTTTTCAGATGATTTTTTACCAAAACTTTGTTGCTATTCAAAATGAATCAGATCGCATTGCTGATTTCCAGGTTTTGAATATAGAAAGCTTTGATTTCAGAAACAAGATACCTGCTTGTATATCTTGAAAGCTTCAACCTTATTCATACATATAAAACATTACATAAAGTTTTCTAACAAAGGTGTTTTCTAATTGCTAGTATGCTCACAATTGACAGCATCAAGAATAATGGCAAGTTAAGTGTCACGACTCTGGTCTAAATGCTCCTTCTAAATAGCTATGGTCTGTCATCTACACTGATATTGTACTGGACTCCATCATCCAATGAGAGCACCCATTGTTTTAATAAAACTACTCAGTACTCTTCTTCTGCATAAATGACATTTAAGAGAGCAAGGAGTCTTGGAACAATTGTCATTACATGGTAGTCTTCCAATATGGAGTTGTTGTACTGTTCAACATTGTTGGTATTGAAGAAGATGATATCTCTACAGGTTTTGTATTGTTTTCTATTTCAAAATCAATTTGTGCAGTGCTGGAGTTTATTGCTCAGTTGCAGATATTGGAACAACTAGAACAATACATTTTTTTAAGCAAAGATATGAACTACAACTGTCAGAGTATCAACATAACAAGTCATCATTAGTTAAACAATCCTATAAGTAGCTGGGTTCTACATCTAGCCTATACTTTGTTTTTCTTGCTTGGAAGAATGAAAAACATGGACATGAAGACCTGGTTAGCAAACTCATTCCACATGCTGAAATAACTCATGTGGAAAATGTTGTTCTTGATGACACAGATGAAATATTTCTAGGAGCATAAGTTTTTCAGACATTTTATCTTTATAGCTTTTGTGCAAGGTAGAAATGCATCTAGTCATAAACATTTCGACTATGAGAGCTTCAATGGAGGAAAGATCTATGGTAGTGGCTCAATAATGACAGGTTGTTGTAAATTTGCAAGGAGATCAATCAAATAAACAATGATTTTTTATTTTGAATATGAAAGGTTTTCCTTTTTTTATTAAAACAGAGCTTTCACCAGCACAGAAGGCGCAATTATAACCAATTATTTGTTGAAAAGTAGAGATTTCATCAGCTAATTAGCAAATCTTAAGGCAAAATAGCTGGTGAAACCACAGAGTAAGAATTTTGAAGATTTGAGCTCGAATAGAGAGATTTTTGGGTGATTTAAAGGATCAGAGAGCATCAAAAAGATTAATCACCAAATTATAAAATATTCAGTTTCAAAGATTCACGGAGATTTTGGAGGTGAATGATTAATTGGTCAACTAAAGATTTGTTCACAACTTTTGAAATTTTTCCAACTACTAAAGACATGTGTCCTTTCCTCCATGACACATCAGAGACATAGCAATGATGAAGACTAGATGTCAAAGACAAACTTTGAAGACAGTTCAATTCATAGGAACTAGTTCTTAGTTATCCTATTGTATTTAGTTTTGTTTCTGTTTTCTATATTTAGAAATCCAGATCCATTTTTCAGGGATATGATATCTATTGTAAAGGTTATAAATACTTATCATTTTGATAAAGTAAGGGTTCGATTTTGGATAGAAGAAATACTATATTGTAAACAAACCTTTCATATGATAATACAAATCACAGTTTTCTCTCTCTAATGATGTCGGATTCTCATCTTTCCTTCTGTACTTTTATTCAAGTTGTTTCAGTTGCAGAATGACTATCATCTCATTGGTTAGCTCATAACTTGATTAATATTTTCTTATCATTGTTTATTAAACCCTACATTTGTATTTGGTTTATAAATGTTATTTTCTCACCCACTTTAAAAGCCATCATCTGATTATTGATCCTTGAGAGCATTGGTTCATTTGATTCTAATTTTGACTATCTGAATACCATATTGTAATTGAGTCATCCCATTGATCCACACAGACAAAAACACAAAAACAAGTTTACTTTAAGTTACCAAGCATCTTTGACTTACATCCTCAAAGAGTTTCTTGGAGTGATAATAGTACCCACAACCCTACACCATTGGATGGCTCATCCAAGGAAGCGATCTCCACATTAGCAAACAATGTTGCATGTCGTATGACATCAAGCCCTTGAAATATGAGGTATTGTGTGTTGTTTCTCCTCTCGAAGTTTGCAATGTTATTTTGGGAAAACCTTATTTATGGAAACTTCATGTTGTATATGAGCCTAGGCCTCGCAATGTTATTTTTACTATACAAGATACCCGAGGTAATCCCACGTAGTTCTATTTCTTTGGTCTTTTCTAAGAAATGTAGGAAGTTCATCTCTCAGACCAGTAAGTTTTTCTTCTTCTTGATTCTCTCTCAAAATGAGCGAAAAATCGCAACCACATCCAAGGCCTCTGCAACCGACCTCTCGAAAAAATAGAAGCAAGTGGATAAGTTCATGGAAGAATACATAACGGGTTACCTCTGCACTGTCAGGTCAAACATCCCATCGATATGACCCCCGACGCACGACTACCGAATGGGCCAATCTACCGTCGTTATCTGTTAGAGAATGAGGAGATCAAGTGGAAGATATAATATCTACTCCACAAAGGGCACATCCATCCCAAATCATGACCTTGTGGGAGCCCAATCATGCCGGTGCAAAAGAAATATGGGACCTGACGACTCTGCATTGATTACCAGGCCCTAAATAAAATCACAGTCAGGAACTAGTACCTAGTTCCCCGAATTGAAAACCTCCTTTATCAGCTCATGGGGGTCAAATAATTCAGTAATATTGATCGGAAGTTTGGCTACCACCAGGTCCTAATAGAACAGACGGATGTATGGAAGAATTCCTTTAGGTCAAAAGAAGGTCATTTTGAATGGCTAGTCATGCCCTTTGGTTTGACAAATTCTCGAACAACTTTCATGAGGATTATGGATGATATCATGCGACCTTTCACCAATACTCTTGTAGTGGGTTATCTGGATGACATCCTAATATACAACAAGACTTGGGTGGAACACTTGTAGCATATTCAATAGGTTTTGCACACCTTGCGGTAGCACAAGGTATATGCCAACTTGGAAAAATGATCCTTCAGCATGGACAGGGTCCATCACCTAGTCTACATAGTTGATCATCATGGTGTGCATGTGGATCCATCCAAGATCCAGGTCATCTGTGACTGGCCAGCACCAACCACAGTCACTGAGATTCAGAGATTCTT
Source organism: Picea engelmannii (assembly GCA_009831015.1). Classification (NCBI taxonomy): domain Eukaryota; kingdom Viridiplantae; phylum Streptophyta; class Pinopsida; order Pinales; family Pinaceae; genus Picea; species Picea engelmannii. Next base: position 771,429 of record ML779655.1, read on the forward strand.
ATGCCTTGCCAATATCTATTGCAGGTTCGTCTTGGGATTGTCCCATGTTGCATGGGCCCTCAACCAAGTAACCAAGGGTGGTGGTAAGGAAAATTTGTGTGGAGCCTATCCCAACAACAAGTGTTCGATGATTTTAAGTAGTACTTGTACTCAACCCCAGTAATTTCATTATCGGACCTACAATAACCCTTTGAGATTGAGACAGATGCTTCATACTATGTTGTGGGCATCATTCTCACTTAGCATGGCCACCCCGTGGCCTATCATAGTGAGACACTATCATGTGTTGTCCATAAGTACCCTAATTACAACAAATAAATGTACTCCATTGTGTAATACTACCACCAGTGGAGACATTACATTCTTGGGAAGGAGACAACCATCCACATTGATCATAAGACACTATAGTTCATGCAGACACAAGGCAAATTGCAGAATGACTTCCATCATAAGTTCTCCATATACTTGCAACAGTTCCACCTCAACATCAAGTATAAAATAGGAAGTACCAACTGAGACATTGATTTCCTTAGCTGACCTCCAGTCATGGAAATCACAATGGTTCTATACTCTTGTTTCCACAAGACCTTCATATGGTCCCACCTCTATGAGATAGACCCCGACTTCACCACCACCTACCAAATGTTGGGTGCAAACTCAATTGTTGCTAATTTCCATCTTTGTGAAGGGTTGTTGTGCCATTTGGGCCATCTCTATGTCCCATCAAGTGACCACATGAATCTGAGTTGGGAATCCCACTACAGTCAAGCGGCAGGACACTTTAGCATAAAAAATACAATGGTAGTGTTGTAGAAACATTTATACTGGCCGAAACTTCGATAGGATGTAGACAAGTATATCATGTCCTACACTGCCAAACCGACCACTAATAGATAAGGAATGTACACCCCTCTGTCGACTCCTAAAATTCCATGGGAATCCATATCAATGGATTACATGTTAGGCCTTCCATCCACCAAGAGGGGAAATGACTGTGTTTTTTTGGTTGTTGATCGTTTTTCCAAGATGGTGATTAAGGTCACCTATAAGAAGAGAATCATGGTAGAGGCCACTGCCAAGCTCTTCTTTGAATGAGTATTGGTACATTTTTTCATACCACAAACCATTTTCTCATATCAAGATAGATGGTTCCTCAGCACATTCTGGTCGAGCCTCTAGTCACTGCTGGACACCAAACTCCCCAAATCCACTACCTTCCACCCCCAAATATATGAAAAACTGAGGTCATCAATCAGATGATCGTGCATATTCTTCCCTATGTTCATCATAGCTACAAAAAATACCTACATAGCTCAACTGAACACAACCCCTTTTAGGTCGGGTTGGGATTCAAACCATTGGGTCCCATGGATGTTGTACTACCTTTTGTGGCCACCCCGGATGACTCATATCCTACTCCAACAAAATATGACAAATCCTCTTAGTTCTTTGAGTGTATCCAACACATTTTCCAATAGGTTGAGGATATTTTACAAAATTCTAGTGCAAAGTACAAGCAACGCCATGATCAACACTGGGTGTCACATAAGTTTTGGGTGCGAGACAAAGTGTGGTTGCACTTGCAGAAAGAACACCTTACAGGCCCCCATAGGAAGCTTCTCCCACTCTGTTATGGCCCTTACACCATCACCAAGGTTGTGGGTGATAATTCTTTTGAGCTCAACATTCACCCTTTCCTTGGTATGCACCTAGTTTTCAACGTGGCTCTCCTTCGACCATACTTCCCACCATTATTGGACATCTCAGAGGTAGAAGAAAAATTGAAACCAACATATCTCAAAATTTAATGCATGCAACATGAACCCAGTGATCAGATTGTGGACAAACAGGTCAATGACACTCGAAAACAAAGGATCCAGCTTTATCGAGTTGTCAAAGCAAGGCAACTTCTGCACCAAGGAAAGTGGCTCACCCCGGGCCAAATTCATTAGAAATTTCCTCATATGATGGGGGAACTCAGAGAAATGGAGAAAATTTATTCCTAAGGGGGGAGGATTGATCCATATGGATTTCGGCGGCCTCCCACCTATTCCAATTGGTTCATTTTGGCAGTTTTCCAGTTTGGTCGTTTTTTACTAGTTTTCGGGTCCTCAACTTCTAGGGTCATCTTATGGTGGAAAATTATCTCTAAGAAGTGATGTGATGACTACTCTCATTTGCAAAAAGATTATTTTACAATGAGGCTCCAAATTCATTTTATATCATAAACAAAATCCCAAAACCTAACCTTGGAAGATGAAAAGCCAACCATTTTGTGGACCCCGTTTTGGGTAGTTTGGTGTATCAACTTCCCAGGGGTGTAACTTTCGCATATCATCTCTGTTTGGGGCACACTATATCTATTTTGAAATGTATCATTGAGAATATTAATTTTCAGGGATCAATCAAAGTCTTTGGCTATCATTTAGGTTCTAGATCCCAACAAACCTTCATTTAGGCCCTCAAAATGGCCCCGAAAGTTTAGGAACCGAAAAACTGATAAAAATAGTAGGTTGCTAGAAAAATGTTTTGAGCCAGTTGGAATAGGTGGGTGGCCACCAATATATAGCTATATCAATCATATATCCTTAGGAAGAAATGGTATCCATTGTGTTGAGTTCTTGGGGAAGAGGGAAAAGAGTTTGTTGAATCTGGATCTTGATGAGCTACTTGCCTTGCTAGAAAAGTTGTGCTACTTAGATTGTTGAACATTGTCACAAACATGTGATTGGAAGGTTTGGACCTTTTGATCCAGTCTATATACATGATATGAATATTTGAAGAAGGAATCCTTGCACTTTTCTTCAATCTTATCGACCTGCTTTTGTTGGACAGAAGGTGCTTGCACTGAGGCTACAGTGGTTGTGGTGTTCTTTTGTTCACCTTTTGAACAGATTGTGAAGAAGCTAAATTTTGTAGCATGATATACTACCTTACGAAATTGTTTAGGTGGGACAGTAGTTGGAACTACCTTTGGTATCCTATAGAGATTACCCCCCAGAGTAAAAATGACACTATGAGGTCGAGACTCATAAATAACATGGAGCTTCCACATATATGGTTGGCCCAAAAGAACATCACAGACATCCTATGGGGAAACATCACATAATACCTCATCTTTAAAGTTTTGGATGTCGTATGAAAATTGAAACTATTGTATGACATGAAGATCTCATCCTTGGTGAAGTGACCCGATGTTGTATGGTTGTGGGTGTCGTGTTTTCAACATTCTCAATTGTTTGACAACCTCTGCTGAGATGAGGTTCTTATGGCTCTCACTATCAACAATGAAATGAAATGAGGTCCCCTTTACCCACATCTGTGAATGTAAGAGGTGCTCCCTCTTCAGGATCTGTTGTTTCATCTGGTTGAATTGTTGCGGTCACGAAAGTACCAATGGGGTCTACGTCGATGATTTGTCTTCTCCCATTATTTTCTGAATCAAACTCTGAAATAGGGTTCGGCTCCTTATATTTGATCTTAGATACTAATGAATATTTTGAGTGACATTCAACAGTGTTGTTCTAGGGGATTTTGTGGAAGTCACACCACTTCCCGATATCTTTGTTTGTCTTTTCGTTGTCCTTGTTTGCTTGCATCTTCGACTGTTTTTCCTGAGGCTATCCATATTTGCTATGTACTGTGTTTTGCGGGTTAGGGTTGCCCTTTTCCTACTTTGATTGTGATGGGTTCCCAAACCCAAATTTCCACATCTTTTTTTTAAGCTTCTTCTCAATTTTGACGACATATCAATAGGTTGTGCCTAAGGATGAGATGCCCAAAAACTCCATTTCTTCCTGGATGTATCTATGCATACCATTGTGATACTTAAGCACCGGATGTCATTCAGAATATTTGATAACTAGCTTGGTGCACAATGTATGGAATATATTTGTGAACTCTGGCACTTCTTGGTCCCTTTCCTGTGATAGTGTGGTCCATCTCATGTATTGGTCATCATAGTTGCCAACATGGAAATATTGTTCCTTGACTGCATCCACAAAAAAATCCCAAGTGGGATTAACCCTATATATTCTAGACTCCTCCATGGAAATTTTCTCTTAGTAATTTTCCTGCTAATGTTTGAAACGGGGGAGATATTTAAGGAATGTGAAGGTGATATTTTCCCTTCCAGGAAAATTATGAACAGAGAAATAACCTTCTAGCAGATTTAACCATTTTTCTAGGGTATCTACATCTATATATCCTTCAAATATAGGAATATCAAAATTAACTTGTACCTTGAAATGTTAGGTGACTCCAAAGTGGCCACTTGATGAATCTGATTCGGTTATTATCGGAAAACTTTGAAGGATGTGGGAAAATTTATCCATCATTTCATCCCTCTGTCATGTGAGAACTTTCTCAAGCAACAAATTAATAGAATTTTCTTCTCTGTCATTTTTCTTTTCTTCCACCATGGAGGGTTTCTTGGGCACACAAGAGTAATCTTCCTCAACAGAGACAAGATTGAAACCCAACTTTCTATACTCTCACATTGTCAAAGACATGCACTGAAAAAAAGGATCAGAGAAGCCTTCTTTGATACCACTGATCCAGAATATTTTCGACACGAAATGAGAGAAAATATATAACATAGAAATATACAGATATATTGCAAGAGAGATAATAACATAACATAGATATATTGGATATATAACAAGAGGCACATATATACAGTAATACACAATTTCAATTAATAAGCAATGTTGGGCTCGTAATATGGTTAATTAATAACGATGATTAAGATCCTTTTTGTTCGGTATTATATGTGCATTTCACTATTTTGAAGGAGTTTTCAAGGATTTTTGTATTAAAACACCTTAGCTTATATCAGGTATGTATGATTGATATTTTATGATGGCTTCAAGTGTAATGCAACATGTTTTAATGATTCCAAGAAGCTAATTCATGATCTGTGTGTCACAGGGAAAAATCACATGGCATTTTTCCATCTAGTACTCCATTCAGTACTCCATCCAGTATTTCATCTGGTACTCCATCCAGCATTATGTCTGACACTTTGTCCTGTACTAAAACCGTGGGTGAGTTGGGGGTTATCATATCGACAACCAGTGATGGGAAAATCAACAACATGGTTTCTCTTGTGCTCATGGCCTCCAGCTACTGAGCTTCTAACAACTTGGATTGGGTTGTTATGATGAGCGTTTATTGGCTCGCTTAGTTTTTAGAAGCCACTGGCAGTTAAGACACATTAAGTGTAATTTACTTTTTTTAGAGGAGGTCGACCCTTCCAGTGGTCGACCTCTCATTTTTTAACCTCTATAAATTCCACAACAGTGGTCAGACTAATAACTAAGTATAGTTAAGCTCATAATTGTAAAGCTAGCTCTGTTTTTCCATTTCAAGACATTTTCTCTAAAATGTGTAAAACTGTGTTTTTAATTTAAAATGCTGAAATCGTGTTACTTGAGATCATGATTCATTGTTGAGGACTAGCCACGAAATGATGGGGGGACCACCAGTGGTCAAGGTAAATATTCATTCAATTAGATTATGAATTCACGTAGTGTAATTGTCATTTCTTTTATTTCCTGTACATAAGTTTTTATTAATTTTACTTACTGCGTAATTGTTGTTCATAGTTTAATTGCTTCAGTTTCTTTTTCCAGGTTACTTATGAAGGATAGTGTTAATAGGCCATGACTGTTTAATTAATAGGAAATAGCTTGCAAACTTAGATACTAACTATGTTGTGTGATTAGATGCTAGTTTGAATTTCTGCAAATTGAAGTAGAACAGAGTATTGGGTTAAAACATAGTAGAACAAAATTAATAGTTTCTTTGGCAAGTTTTGATGGATGGATAATTGTTAGTTTTGGTTTTGATTTATAGTTTGCTTATTTAATTGCTACTTAGTTTTCTTATCTAGTTGTTATTTAATTTTCTTATTTATTCTCTTGTTATATGCTGAAATAGAAATAAGATTTGAGTTATGTCTTTATGAGTATTTCCCTTTACAATTTAAATCGTTAAAATAGGATTAGTTTAATTTAGTTTATGCAATTGCCATTCTAGATCTAGGTTGCAATTTTAATTCGAAGTTTGATTATTGAGTTTATTTTTTAGTTATGCATCTCTAGTAGTATGAATTTGATTACATTAGCATAGAATGCAATTGAATTAAATAGGATAGTGTTTTCATATTGTTGATGACTAGTGCATAAATTGAATACTCACATGGATTTGTAGGGTAGTTGATGTTTCTTCTATAATGGCTAAGTTCTCATTAGATTGTCTGATTCATTCCTTTCACTTTGCTATAGAAGTTAATATTGAATTTATCCCTCTTGATTTATCATTTGTTGTTAAATTCCATCGTGATATCATAAGATACCGAAGACATAACCATCAACACTATATTTGAAGTTTTCTTGCTATTATAGATTAAAGAATAGTCTTCTTTTTATCATAGATTAAGGGTAGTTGTTGATTAATTTTGAATATTGTCATGATGCTTTTAATTCCATATATTAAGATTTCCTTTCGTAGATTAGAAGTACTTATGAATTTTATCTTAAGAATAGAGCTCACTTGCTTAATAGTTGATTAGTTGTTTGTTAATTAGTTTTTATTAAGTTTCTTGTTGCATAAGTTTTAATAGGGTAGTTTCTTCCTTGTTTACTTGTTTTAATACGGTAGTTGCTTGCTTGTGTATTTGCTTACTTGTTGATGCTCATTGAATTTGAATAGGTCGATTAAATTAGTTTGTTGTTGTTATTTCTCATTAAATAGATTAAATAGATAGTTTTGTTTTTCTTATTGTCATGATTAAGTTAACTTGCTTTAAGTAGGGTTTTCATTTCCTTTCTTAGAACAATCCATCAATCCATTGTTCAAAAGTTACTTAGGGTAAATTTCTTGATAGGGTTTGATCATTGATAGTCTTTGCTTAAGCAGGTTATCCCATAGATAAACCATTTTCTTAGTTAGACTATACTATCTCTATCCTTTATGCATTGGCACATATAGTGCTAAAAATCTAAGTTTACTTACCCCGGGTTGACAATTTAATTGAGGTTTTTTAGTGCATATATAACACCCATCAAGAGAAATGTACAAAACTATAGAAATACAAAGTGAAAGACTCGCTAGAATGGTGGCAACTTATCTTTGAGAAGAGATGTGACAGATACTTTCATTTGCAAGAAGATGATTTTAAAATGAGTCTCCAAAGGCCTTTTTTATCATAAATAAAATAAAAAACCCTAACCCTGGAAAATGAATTTCCGACCGTTTCGTGGAACCCATTTTGGGTAGTTTGGTGCATCAAATTCCCAAGGGTGTAACTTTGGCATACGATCTCTGTTTAGGGCACACAATAGCTCATTAGAAATGTATCATCAATGAGATTCATTTTGCAGGATCACTAAGAGAATTCAACTATAATTTAGGCACTCGATCTAGCAAAACCTTCATTTAGGCCCTCAAAATGGCCCCAGAAGTTTAGGAACCGAAAAACTGATAAAAATAGTAAGTTGCCAGAAAATTGTTTTTGAGCCAATTGGAATAGGTGGGTAGCCACTGATATCCACCTGGCTCATTCAGGGCGGCATGACAGGGAAATCATAGGTGGTTGTAGATGTAACATCCCCAACCACCTGCTGGGTTATGCCACACGAAAAATTTTCAAACTGTATACAAAATTTAAAACATACAAATACTCTCCAAATACAAATGCATCATACACAGGAAAAGCCCATAAAAACAAATGCATAAATAATGATGAAACACATAATTTAATACACAATTGACACTTATCTTTGATAAAAATATCACCAACTGCGTGCAAAAATTTTACATTCCTCCCAACCATAGACCAAACTGCTCATAATATTAGCAATGGATCACTCCTGATTTGGGGCTAAAATCTAACAGGGAAAAGGGAATACTAAGCGATTCTAAGAACTGACAAACAACATAATTTCTTGGTCCAAGGTGCCCAACAACTACAACTAGCCTACAGTCTCTCATTCCCCACATTCCTGCCCCACCTCAAGAAGTGTGCCCCTTCTCTTCTTAACAGTCCCTTGACTGCCCCACTTCCCTTCCGAGGCTTCAACAATAGGCCAGATAGGAAGTCTCAGAGCCCTTTAGCCATTTCCCAGTGCATGAGGGAACCATTCTAAGTAGTTTATCGCCTAGAGAAACTACTCATGGACCTAATAACCCGATTCTTTGACATACAAAATATCCCACCCAGAGAGAAATTCCCACGGGCCTAACAAATCGCTTCTCTGACCACGAGTCGGACAACCCACTTCTTCATCTTGCAGTCAAACTAGGTTTCTAGTTGTCCACAACACCAAGCTTTCCAAGCACATGTATGGTCATGGACGCAACAAAGTTCGGATGGTAGGAGAGAATAATTGTAACCATGTTGAAGGAATGATGGAAAACGAACTAATTTCCCCCAAATATATGTGCTTGTTCCCAACTTGACACTTTCCATGTTGGGAACTATATGGACCCCCACATGCCCCCCACCACATGGTGATACGTCCCCCCTAAGGGACTTAGGATAAAATTAATATCCCATACTTTAGACTTTATAATTTAGGAATATTAATAAAATATTACTTTGGGCTTAATCCCCCTTATCTTAGCCCCTTTCCTAAACTCTTAGCCCCCCCCCCCCCTTTCTCTTTCTAGTGGATTTTACCCCCGCATATCTTTTGTTTGGTCAGTCAGCATGAAGTGGTATACTTAATTAATAATATGAGTATGATATTTAATTACAATATAGGCATGATGACCTTTAGCATTCAAGGATCCCTAGCCTAATAATCATATAAGCATTCTATCCTATAATAACATGGCTCACCAGCCTATAAAACACAACATATATACAAAGGCTCCCTCGCCTTAATATCACACACTCAATCCAGTGTGCACAAAACTATGGAATGTGTGAACTTTTCTTTTGGTATGAGATTCTCGTCCACTGACTCAATGCATGTAGAATTGGACCAAAAACCCTATCTCATCAACTCACTAGCTTATAAGCATATTTACATTTACAATTGGGGTTCATCCTAGGGGTATTACATTCCCCTTCCCCTTATTTATGCATTGTCCTCAGTTCATTATATACCATGTACAATTCAAAATTCCTCAAAAAACTCCATGCATTTGCTAATGAAGCTTGGTATCCACTTCGTGCTTTTCTTTCAAGCACCAATTCATGTATTCATACAACAAATGGAAGTCATTTTCTCTATTCCATAGAGCTGCTTCATGAAAGAATTCAACTCATTGTTCCTTACCCTCATTATGATAGCTACCATGACATAATCATTCTTGAGTTGCATCTTCCTTGTTTCACCCACCCTTCTAGGCTCAGGTATCCCTTCACTGCTACACAATCCCTCAACGATCCATCTTGCCAAGGCTTTCACACACAAGGAGAGCGTTAACTCATTACTAGAACCTCGCCAAGGTTCTACATTTATAGGGCTCCATTGTTTACAACAATAGTTTTTATTTCCAAGCATGTCAGCTATAATAAATATTAACTCACATGTATCACCAACATACAGTTATTATGAGAGATTATTATAAAAAATTCATCTTAGAAATTCAAATTTATTCCATATAGGAAATCCATTGTTCCTAAATATGAAATTCTTTGTCATAGTTTTCTTGGTTGTTGCAACAACATGTAGTAATTTTTATCATGGCTTTATGCAGTATCATAGTTGAGACTACATTTCCTACAATATTTTCCAGATTGCATTCAACCAACAAATTATTACTATATCATGCACCATAAAATTCTATTGTAATACTTACAAAATCTCACAAGTAATTCCAGAATTGTCCACACTTAAAAATTTCTATCACCAACTATCAAGTAATTTATTAAATAGAATAAAATTACCACTCTATGCATATGCATGTTCACAATTAATATCAGTAAGTTCATTACTCTATTTTCTAAATAGAAAAATCATGTAGTCAATACTCATGTAACTACTTGAATTGCAACTTTCCTATTGCAATGTCTAACAACCCTTGAATTGTCTTCAACTCTGTGAGTGAGTAATAATTGTAACATTTCAGTTGTTAGCATAATATTTCCATTAAATAACATGTATGCATGAACTCACAAAAATGCATTCAATAATGCACTCAAGTATAACAATCTATTATGCACAAGTGTAATTATACCACTTACTACACATAAGTGTAAGTCTCAATGCATATCTATTCACTGCATATTTCCATTGATTTTTATAATGCTCTATATCTAAGGCATGTATCTCACCATTGGTAAATTAGAAATCTTGCCAATTCCTTGACACATTCCCCATACACTTCCTATTGTTTTCTCAATTATTTGTATGCCTTCCTTTTCGACCTGAACACTACACCAAGAATATAATTTTGTGGTGTTCATTAGTGTTAGCGAAAAGATTACAGTCCAAATATTATTTAGAAGTAGGAATTTCATTGGATATTTATTTGGTACATATATTTTCCATAACCATACCTTTCCATAACCAACCATGTCATGGTCTCATACATGACTAGATTTTCTGGCATCCATTCCTATAGCAGGTTCATACCTTTGATTTTCTTGGTTATTAACTCATAACCAATTAACATGACATGCCACTTTGTCAGTGTATGCATTCAAAAGATAAAAATATTTATAATTATTACAACCCTCCAACCATTACCACACCCAATGGTATTTTATTCACATAAATACATTCAACTAATACAATAATGTGATTTTATAAAATAAAACTGGATGGGGAAATTCTTACCTAAATTCCCTTCAACAATTATGCAATAAGAGTACATAAAACTCATACCTGCATAGCTTGCATTGAATGAATTCAATTCTACATGGATAGTTGGTAACAATAGAAGCTCCCATGCTTCTATTATAAGACTTATAATCCACTCTTCAGATTTATGTTACTTCCTTCTATATGTAGCAACATTAGTAGCAGCACTTGCAAACATGCAAGAATTCTCTCTTTCCTGGTACAACAACCACCATTAGAAGCTTTCATATTAATATATATTCAAAAATAGACTAATCCTATTCTTATTATGTTATATATGTATATTAGCAAATTGGCATTTGTCAATTCATATTTGCATGCACTAATAATGCATCATTAGCATGCTCCTAAATGCATTTGCATGTCAATTTCTGGTACTATGTATGGTTGCCAAATAATCCATAACATAATTGTTGCTACAGTAATTGCAGCAACCTATTTCTCCCTATATCACTTTTCTTTGTTGTTCCTAGAATTCTTCAATTCTTCCTGGATTCCTGAATCTTCTTGTGTTCTTACAAAAGAAAATAGTGTGCCTAATTGTTCTCTATTTTGAGTACTTTTCCATCCCAACCTTTCTTATCTACTTTGCATACTTGTATCCATATATTATGTTGATATTAATTTTCATCATTCCACTATTACTTGGATCCCTCTGATCCAACTCCTACATGAATAAATTAAATTTTCATCCATGCTCTCTAATTAACCTTGGATATTTAATGCCAATTTCTTTATTGAAACAAATTGATTCATCATTTCCTTGAATAAACATATCAGCACTTGGATTTCCTTAATGAACCATTACTTTCTCCTGTCCTTACCCATCTGATTTCAACTTGAATTGCATAATCAACTTCCATCATACCATATTGATGCACCTATTCCTTCTTCTCTATGTTTGAATCATTTTGGATTAACATCCCAATGTACCCTGTCAATGCACTCATCTCTTGGGAATGTACTCAAGAGTCCTTCCCATTGTTGGCACAATTCCTTGAATGTTACAGAAGACTATGTATAACTTGGTATACATTTATTGGTGCCTTTCAAATATCTTAATTTACCCATGAACTTCATCCAGTTTCTAATACATTTATCTTTAACTAGTTCCTCTACGAGGAGTTTTATTGCATCATTCTAGATCCAATATTTCCATAGTATATTGTTTTATACCTCAACTGACACTCCTTACTTATGTGCACCTTTATTTATTTACCCTTCAAGTGATGCCCTTCATACTATGATTCCACTACACACTCTAACAACCATAAGGGAAACATTACTCTATAATTGCATAGATAATCCTTGGATATGATGTACTCTTTATCCATATATGCATTAAGTCTCTCTATTTATCTGATTAATATCATTATGACAGTCAATTTCTTTCATAATAGATCTGAATCCAATGTATTGTTTAATTTGTATATTGGTTTCTTTGGGAGTGATTGAAATTTCATTATTTCATTCACTACATGATCTCTTACTTTGCCCAGATTCCATTGAGTACTTGACTAACATGAGTGGACTTCTTGTAGTCACTTCCCACGACTTTATGGTTTCACCTAAATTCATACCTTAACATTCTGTAGTACTGGATTTTGATCATCTTATGAAATATTGTTGTCATAACACTCTTGCCCTGAGTACCTCTAATTATATTTAACTAAATTTTAACCTTCTCACCTATTATGAACTAAATGTTGTTAAATCTACAAAATTTGAAGCCAACTAAATTTGTTAGGCTAAATAATTTAACAAATTTATGAAATTATGTACAATTATGTTCCAATAATGCATCATAATTCCTTCTTCTGATATCTTTTGAAAACTAACTACCCAAGTCAATTTGTTAGGTGGATACTTAGACTCCCCAATCCAAGACCTTTCCAATTTCTTCTACCTTTCTCAATTCTGAGTCTTGAGGAAAACTTTATGGTCATTTGAAAATTTCTCATTAACTTCTCTTGTTTACACTTCAACTAGGTGGAAATATGAACTACAATTATGCAGTTTTGCATCTGTTCCATTGGATTTTTGGTAGGATCCCAATTGGGTTTCTTCATATACAAATTTTGGAGACTCTATCCAAGTTTCACCTCTTTCTAGGTTCTGGGATGCTAGTTACAACCTACTGAATTTCTAGGCCAATTAGTTTTTTTGGCCTTGAATGCTACAGGTACCCTCTGTGCCATCTTAAACATTTTTAACATGCCCAAAATTTTAATTCATCTCCATGACTGTGTTCTATGGCTCAATGGATTTCTTGATGGTCTCATTCAAAATTCTGTGATGCAAACCCCACCCATCCTAGGGGCTCGTGCGACCTCCTAGTCTTAGGATCTTCTTCTAGAGTCGAATTAGCTCTTGAATCTGTGTTGGATCCTCTCTTAATGTACATAGACCATTTTTATTTCTTTATGTAGGTCCAACAAAACCTACGAGTGATTTAATCTAAGCCCCTTTCCCCTAGAATAAAAACCATAGGTTCTAGCCCCTTTTCTTTCATGGAAATCTCACATGACTGTGTGCTAGAACAAAGCGCTCAACTAAAAGGCGCTATCCATAGCTACAAGACTTTAGTGCTCCATAAAAATTTACCTTTTCAACACTCCAATATTGCAGAGTGATTATCGACCAAATTCGGTCATAAAGTGACTTTGAACGACGGGTGTAGGTCTTCTCCCTATCCTTCCTCTCTCCAAACTCTTACAGCCAGATATGACGGCTGGTGGAGATTCTCTTCCCTCCTCCATGATATATGGTTGAGATTCACTTAGGGACTATGAGCTTCAATATTTTCCATGACTCCAACATGCAATTATCTTGAACTTCCACATTGGAAAACACCCGAAGAGTTCAGGGATAAACAATCCACACTTTTCTCCTTGATATACGGCTCAGATCAAATCCATGACTCCAATATTTTGGGCTTCGAAAGTTTCCTTACTACAAAACATGCTACCTCCTGTATAGTCGAACATCGAACTGAAATCAATAACTCACACTCCTCCCACATCCAAGGATTGTGATTAACTCTGGAATTTAGGGCTTCTCACTCCAGATGACCACCACACTCTTGAACTGCTGAACTGGTGAAATCTTGAATAGTTCAAGGATCAACATTCCACACTTTTCTCCCTGATCTACAACTGAGATCAAATCTAGGATTCTAGGACTCCATGCTTCGAAAGTTTCTTAACTCCAACACATGCTACCTCTCGAATAGCTGAACATTGAACTAGAATCCACAACTCACACTCCTCCCACAGCGAATGGTTGTGATTAACTTCGGGATTTGGGATTTGAGGCTTCTCACTCCAGATGACCACCACACTCTTGAACTGTGGAACATCAAATTGGGAAAGGGAAGAGATCTATGGATGAGACTCTCCTTTGATCAACAACTAGGATTAACTTTGGTACTTAGGAGCTTCGAGACTTTTCACACCAAAATAAATTTCACCCACAATCCTTCGGATAGATGAATTTCTGAATACTTTGAAATATACGGAAACATGTACCCAAGAACCGATGGTTAGGATTTACTCTGAAATTCGGGACTTCGGGGAATTCTCCACTCTATGCAACCACAACCAATTTCTCCTAGACTTTCAAATCTCTAAACCACTTGAGGATCCAATGACTCACACTCTTCCAGTGATCTATGGTGTAGATTCACTATGGGACTTCGTAGCTTCAAGGATATATCTTCTTGTTGACACAACGATCATTTTTTCCCGAACTGTCGAATCTCTGAATTGTGATATCTACAGCTCACGTTCCACGATAGAATCTATGGCTGAGATCCACTCCTATTTGGCCAATACATACGACCTGATAACTTTGATCGATAGTTCTCATTCTCTTGCGCTCAGATCCAATAGATGGGATCTGGTTTCCTCTACCATGCGATCTCCTCTTGTCTTGGTTTGATCCAATGGACCAGATCTAATATTTCATCCCAAATCAACGATTCTTGTGTTTTCTCTCCTCTAGGGCTCCCCTTCCCTCCAACGAAGGATTTCTCAATATTTGAAAGGCTCGAACTCTGATCTCTCCACTGCAGGGTCGATTCCTTGACCTCTTCTTACTTTCTTGAACCGCTACACCTTCTGATATTTCAAACACAGTCAAAGTTTTCTCTCAGCGCCCTCCTAGCACCCTGTAAACTCAAATTCAACCAATTCCAGGTTAGAATTTATTATAACAGATATTAAATTAATAATATTTCATCGCTTGGCCAAATTTCTCAAATTTCCCATGAATTTAACAACAAAAATTGGGGCGTTTGCCTGATTCCACGCAATTGCTTCTATTTTTTTACCATGTAAGCATTGTAACTTGAAATTTGGCCACTTCAAAGTCAATTCTCTGTGAAATTTCACTTCGATTCAACTTGCTCTACTCATCCAGTCTCAATGTTGAAAACTGGAGCTCTGATACCATATTGTAACATCCCCAGCCACTTGTTGGGCTATGCCACATGAAATTTTTTTGAACTGTATACAAAATTTAAAACATACAAATACTCTGAAAATACAGAGATTCATACAAACTAATAATATAAATACACATGCAAGATACACGGGAAACACCCATAAAAACAAATGCATAAATAATGATGCAACACATAGTTTAACATAAAATTGACACTTATCTTTGATAAAAATATCACCAACAGTGTGTAGACCTTTCGCGTTCCTCCCAGAAATAGACCACACTAATCATAATCTTAGTAGTGGGTCACCCCCGAGATACGATTAAAATATACCAAGGAAAATGAAATATTAAGATAGTCCAAGGTGCCCAACTGTTGCAACTAGCCTACAACCTCTCATTCCCCACATGGATGTCCCACCATAGGAAGTGTTCCCCTTCTCTACTTAACAGTTCCTTGACTGCCCCACTTCCCTTCTAGGGCTCCAAAAACAGGTTGGACAGGAAGTTTCATATCCCTGTAGCCATTACTCAGCGCACTAGGGAACAATTTTGAGTAGTTTGTCTCCTACAAAAACTACTCACGGGCCTGAAAACCTACTTCTTCAACATAGAAAATATCTCACCTGGAGAGAAATTCCTATGGGAATAAAAACCTACTACTTCGACCACGTGCCTGACAACCCACCTCTTCAGCCTGATTACAAGACTGATAAAAGAGGCATGGGAGATTCTACTGACATCAACTAATCATGTAGCATCAAATTCATTTAATGGCAACTATGTAGGTATGATTTTTATTTACTCTTATTGCATAATTGATGAAGAGAATTTAGGTAAGAATTTCCTTAGCTAGATTTATTTATAAAATCACCTTATTATTTTAGTGGAATGAATTAATGTGAATAAGATACCACTAGGTGTGGTAAAGGATGGAGGCCTGTAATAATTATCAAAGATTCTTAGGTTTTGAGCGCACACACTGGCATAGTAGCATGTCATGTTAATTTGGTTATGAGGTAATAGCCAAAGAAATAAAAGGTATGAACCTTTTATAAGAATGAATGTCATAAAATCTAGTCATGTATGAGACCAAGATATGGTTGGTTATAGAAATATATGGTTATGGAAAGACTACATACCACATAATATCCAATGAACTTCTGACCATTAAATAATACTTGGACTACAACCTTTTTGCTATCACCACAAAGTTATATTCTTGGTGTAGTGTTTGGGTCAAAAAGGAAGGCATCCAAATACTCGAGAAGAAAATAGGAAGTGTATGGAGAATGTGTCAAGGCATTGGACAGACTTTCCATTTACCAATGGTGAGGTACATGAATTAGATATAGAGAATTATGAAAAATCAATGCAAAGGTGCATTGAATATATATTCATTGAGATTTTCACTCATGCATAGTAAGTGGTAGAGTTGCACTTATCATGATAGAATTCTTATGCTTGAATGTAATTTGTGAATGCAAGCATATATGTTATCTAATGGAGATAATTATACTAATGGCTCAAATGATACTAACTCATGGAGTTGAGAATATTTCAGGAGTTGTTAGACATTGGAACAAGAAAATTGCAAGTCAAGTAGTCACATAAGCATGGACTACAAGAATGTTTATGTTCAGAAAATAGATTAATGAACTTACCGATATTAATTGTGAACATGCATATGGATAGAATGAAAAATTCATTCTATTTAATAAACTATTTGATGATTGTGATTGAATTGATCAGTGTAGACAATTCTAAGATAATTTTATAAGGTTTGTGTACCTATTGCAATGACAGTATAATGTACAAGAAATATTGATAATCTATTGGTTGAATGCAAGATGGAAGAATAGAAGGAAAAGTGGTATTCAACATGGTGCTGCTAAAATCCATAAGAAAGATTGCATCCTACTATTGTAACAACCATGAAAAATTATGAGATAGAATTTCATATTTTGGGGAAAAGTTGAATTCCTTATGAAATTACTTTGATTTCTAAAATGGATTTTTTATAATATTCTCTCATGAAAACCGTGTGTGTGTGATACAGATGAGATAATATTGATTAAAGTTGGAATCTTGATTACAAAGAGTATCTCTAGGGAAGATGTTGATTGGAGACAATGGATCTTACCCTGTGGATCCTAGGTGGATTTGGGTGTGTACACTTCTCCTTGGGTTTCCTTGGAGAAGGCTTGAGCCCTGGAGGGAGAAGTGTGGGGATAGGTTCCCCAGTATGAGGCCTGGAGGGTACCCGGAAACCTCTGAGGGAATATGAAACTCCTAGAGCCATGGTGCTTTGATACTTCATGTTATCACGGAAATATAGTCTGCAACATTGCACACAATGGTTAAGGAAAAATATCAATGCCAACAACAATTTGTCCACCTACAACACAAAAACATCATCTAGAAGGAAAACAAATATACAATTGGGTCAAAAATTGAAGTGCGCTAAATGACCAAAGGAGGCACACGCACAGTGCACAACATGTGCAGGCCAACATAGCCCTCAACGCACAATATGCACCAAATGAATGACTTTCTATGAGAAAATCTGCACACTCTCATGAACGATGCATTTATGAATCTTGTCGGCCCCTCAACCACTTCTAGTCTGACCTGCAATGTGATTTGACACTCATATCTGAGCGAAATCTATCTTGGAGGCTGGTCAAGGGATAGTGAGTGTCCAAAAAGTCCCCTTGTTCATACTATGATCCAATTACATTTTTCTTTGAATGGATGTTATAAATAAGAGCCATGGGTGTGCGAAGAAAACAATATCTTCAATGTATTGTTATGCTGCAAGAATTCTTCCTCGAGAATCCTCTTTTCTCTTTGAAGCCTTCAATCACCATTGCAATAGTCCATTCCACTCACCTCTTGAGGGAATAGGAATTGTTTTTCTTCACCATTGTCCATTTCTTCCATTGTAAGAGAGAAGAGCTCTCAATTAGGCAACTCAAGAACCCTCCCAAGGAGGAAGAGGGGACTCATAAGTCCCTACCTTTCTCTGTAGTGTTTTTCCTACTAATTTTTTGATCCATTGGTAGCAATATGTTGGTCATTTGTTGATTTTCATGGTTCTAAGTTTCTAAAGACTTCTAACATTTATTTATTAGTTGTTTTAGTTTTATTTATTTTTTTTTACATGTATTTGGCTTACTTAACCCACTCACAAACTTTTTTCTTGTCTAGCGGGCTCATCTAGACATGCAAGTGTTGTTGTTTTTCTCACCCAAGTGACAAAACCAACACAACATATTGGCGACCATACTGGGGAATTGATATCAAATTCCTCCCTATCAGATCTTTGAGAGCACTTCATTTTGATTGTTTTGTCTTGCAGGTACCAAAATCGGCCTAGACCAACCTACCAAAGTCAAAATGCAGAGCTAAGGAAGGAGTATTTCACTTGGAAATTTTTGCCCCGACGCGTGATAGGAAGTGCATGGATTTTCTGGCCTGTAGACGCGCACTGTGCGCTAAACATGCATCTTTTCCATGTGCATTCTGCACATTGTGCACCCTCTACATGCGTATCAGAACTGTAACCTGCACATAATTCCAGTTTTTCAAATTGTAAGGGTTTTTATGAATGGTTTGAGGGCCCCTAGCCTTCATATTTTTATTTTCCTGCACTTTGTAAAGAAACTACAGTCCACTTATAATCCTTTCCCATAATAAAGGTTATCTAACATAGGCACTTAGGGTTTAAAAATAATCATTATCCTCCTCTTTTTCTTTGTTTCCACATGGATGTCTCATTTGGCTTGTAAAATTTTAAGTTGATGTTATTGCTTTCATACACAAATCATTTAAATTGGGACTAGAAGTTAACTTTGACCCTCAAGTATGCTATTCCCCCAGACCCTAGTGTGATATGAAGAATCATAAAGGTGGTTAAATGGACATTTCATCTCCCTTGAAAAGTATTTAGGAGAGGACAAATCCCACCTAGGGTTCCTCTTAATTTTTGAAATCATCTTAAAGTTTTGTAAGGGACCATACATGCCCACGTGTTTGAAAACTTAGGATAGTTTCTAAATGCCTTCTTAGTTTATCTCACAATATAGGGAAGTTTAAAGATCAAAGTAATAGGCCCACACATTCCCGCATGTCTACCAAATCTAGGATAGTTTCAATGATTTCTTAGTATAGACAACATTTTAGGGATTTTAAAGGATTTGAAAGGACCCATATGTCCACATTGCTAGTTATTTAGGGCTTTAATTATTCCGCAAGGTTGTACCAAAGACACATAGTAGGTGAGGTAAGAAGATTTGTAAGGGCCATAGGAAGTCCACATGTTGCAATCTCACACTTAACTTATTTTAATCTTTGCACACTTGTAACTTTCTTGCACACAAAGCCACTCCTTACACACATAATTTCTATTTTGAATAGTGAAGGTCGATGTAGGAGTTATCCAAAGGAATTATGAAAGGTCCCACTACCTCTTTGGAAATTGTCCACACCCAATTAAATCAAATGAGGTTGGTCCATGACCCCAATCTCTTAGTCCACCACATCTAAAAAAAATTCTAAGAACACACTAAATTTTCCTCCACAGGAGGTGCCGAAAGAATTTTTTATTCAAGTAGGATCTTGGGAGTAGGCATCCAAATAACCCCCCATTATCAGGTTCTCACATTTTCAAACAATAGAAGTTGAGAAATAGGGAACTTTCAAATCCTCCAAGTCAAGTGTTCCTACACCATAAGGTAGGGAGATACCTGTGAAGGTTCAAAGGCCGAGGTCTGGTTGTTCTGCACATCCCTCCTTCAGTCATCAAAATCTTGTAAGGGAATCCAACCTGTGACCCATTTCTAAGGCCAAAAATCTAAATTCCACACTTTGATCGAGGTACCTAGTGACCAAACATAGGACATCCACCTAGGTGACGATTTTGGGCTGGAATCACACCAGTTCTCTCAGGATATGCACCCTATAACCCTCATTATAACTGATTACTTCAACCTTCACTAGTTCCTCTTCCAATGGCTTTAGACCCCGCTATTGAGTTCTATTGTAAGGCCCAATTTTATTTGAGAGTAAGGACGATACATCTTTTAGGACACAAGCATTTCTTTTATTGTTCCCCATGTGGAAAAATCCACCTATCCACATGCTTGTTTATTTATAGTTAATTTATGTATGATGTTCATTACATACAATTGTGGGTTATACTATTTTTTGAAGGTCAAAAAAGATACAAATCTCTTGTTAATTTCTTTCTCTCTTGTCACCATTTTCACACATTCACTTTTCTAGTCCAAACCCATAGGGGAACCACATAATCCTCGTCATTCCAGACGCTTGCAGGATCTCCCTCCTATTATAGGAGGAGTCCCTAGTCTTGCCAACTCACTGACTCAACCATATCACACCCCTATAGGTGCTACTATTTTGGGATCAACTTTAATTGGTTCCATTTTGCTTGTGTCCAATACCCAATGCCATCCATCCATTAGTTCTCCTTCACAAGGAGGAGGGGGTAAAACTTATTCTTAAGGAGGAAGTACAACCCCACCAAATCCCTCTCAAGGGACAGGTCCATTACCTACACATATGATGGTTGGAAATAATCCTCCACCAAATATCCCTATGCCATACTTGACATCCCTTAACATTCATTATTTAACCAAACTCACGAATGATCCCATTTTTCATGATCCCACTCGGCCCAATATGCCTACAAAATTTCCTTCTGACATTCCAAAGTTTGAAGGAAAACTTGGGACCATGTTATGACCTTCCGCTTATGGTTATCTTCAAAACAAATCATCGATGATTCCATCTTCTTAAGGTTGTTTCAACGAACTCTCATGGGTTTGTCAACCAAATGGTATGTGGATGAAAAATCAGGGTCCCATGTGACCTTTGAATCATTGTCCAAGGCCTTTTTGTCCTTTTTCCAACTACCAATTCACCATGATGATAGCTTATAAGTTCTCTCAAAGTTCAAACAATCTACTACAATCCATATAGCTGACCACATCCATGAATGGCAACATCGACGTAGTTTGTGTAAAGACAAAACCACCAAAGAACAATGTCTTGATTGGTTTCTCAAATCACTCGTCTTTGTTATAGCCAAGGATGTTGCATCCACTTTTCCTTAGTCAAAAGAGGAAGCCATCACCAAGGCCCAACATTTTTACCTCATATACACCTAGTTAGGTTACTTGTACACAATGTTACCTGATGCAACCAAACCCATATCATTTTTCCATGACAAACATGGGATATCTCAGGTTCCAGATGGGTTGATTGGTTCCATGACACACCGAAGCCCTTAAATCGAACCGAACCCTATTTACAGTGAACCTCAGAATCTGCAACCATATGGAGGGACTTATTATTACCCTCCCCCCACTCACCAATAGTCGTATCCTGTTGTTCCACCTCATCTCTTGGGGGGACCCCCACCGGTATCTTAGATGCATCTGGTCTCTCAATCAAGTGCGGGTCCACCCCCAACCCCTACATGTGACCATAATAGTTGTGGAGATACTTCCACTTCATATACTCCATATGTATCGCCTCCACAAAGAAATCCATATTTTCCATTTCCTGGTCCTCCACAACCGGTTTCTCCTCCATCGGGACAACCACATGCCGACATTAACTTTGTTCAATCCTCTCCTATTCAACAGATTTAGACTTTTGAAAAATTGAATACAGAAAATTTGGCTCATCCATCGAATAATTCCAATAAGAAAGAGAAAAACCAAAACGATAATAACCCACGACTAAGAGGAAATAACCCCCAACAAGATTGTCTCGATGGGTGAAATCAGAATCAAGGCAACCAAAACCCCAAAGGGGGAAACAATAACAATAAACCATGACAAGGGAGGAACAATAAACTCAGAAATAAATTCCCTTGCGTTCTATGTGGTGATTATGGACATTATACTCACCACTTCCCCCAAATTGTCAATTTCAAACGGCTGAAATCATCCATGAACACACAAAACCCTCCGGCACCACCTGCCCCCCAACAAGCCCCGCAACACTATTTTCAACCACCACCTCTGGTCGTGTTGCAAAATGATATTCCACACCAACATGTAATTAATACCCAACAGGAGGTACACCGTGCTCCACCACAGATGGGGAAATATCAAAAACCAGGTCCCATTCAACCTGAAATCCAACCGATCACAATATCGTCCTCACCAGTGAAGAGGCGATTCTTATGTAAACATGTGGTCGTCAATACAGAATGATTTATAACTCTACACCAACCACCTCAGAAGATGCTCCAACAAAAACCAAAAAACCATTAATTATCCCACACCCTAATACTGAACCAAACCCTCGTATACCTCGCATTTTGTTGCAATGGAATGTAAATAACCCTCATGCTAGGGAAACACGGAATTATATTCTGGTCAATGACTTAGCATAGTCTCCTTCAACCATGTCTATCTTGGAGGTCCTCCAAACCTATCCATCTCAGCAGAAATCCTTTCTTTCCTCCTTGGGGGAAGTCCACCAAGAGGTGACTTGACTCATCAACTTTAATATAGATAGCGAAGAACCATACCTCCACACCTTGGTAGCTTTCCAAATACCAGTTAAGATCTAGAACATCAAAATTCATTGATGCATCATCGATGAAGGTGCATTCACATGCATCATGTCCAAATTTGTATGGAAACAAATTAGCTCACCAGAGATAGTACCATCTCCCATCACCCTTAGAGCTTAAGACAGTTGGCCATCATCCCCTGAAGGTCTCTTTCAAAATGTCCTCATACAGCTTGGGGGGAAAACCATCCTCATCAACATTGAAGTTACCGATGCCCCACTTGATTACAATATTTTGTTTGGATGTAGCTATATGTATGCTATGAAGGCGGATGCCTCTTCTGTGTTTCAAATGATGATGTTTCCCAACAACAGGAAAATTGTCACCATCGACCAAATTACACATTACGAGCCTAATCATTCTACCAACAATGATAAAATTATCCCCCTTGTCCACACTATCTCATACACTTATTCGGTCATCGACATGGGTGTCATAGTTTTCAAGGACCCATCCTTGTTGGGGACATATCATGGAGCACCACCTCTCCTACACCCTTCAGCACAAGTGTGTGTAGTATCTTCTAATGGAACCGATCTCAGAGACATTGGTCCTCCCATAGAGGCCCCTCCCCACATTGAAGTTCCACCTGTTGGAGAAATATTACCTCAAGAATTCCCTGAGAACCCCACTACACCACTTATCCCTCATTCCCCCCCCGCCTTCCAAAGGAAAATCCTAGTTTGGGAGACATTCCATCAAACCATTACCCAAATTCCCTTCTTCTACCCCCCACCTAGAGTCTAAGCAGTCCAGGTAGCTCCAACCCTTACTCTTCCTAACATGGTTGCTTCCATCCCTTTATGGTATCTTCATCCCCCTGAAATGGTTCTGTTAACAACAATTCTTGTCTTGGGCACAAGAATATTCAGGTCTGCAAGTTGCATGAGAAGTGCCCAAGCACAGCACGGAAAAATCTCATTTCAGGCTTCCAAGCAAGTAAACGGGTGAAATTATGTTGTCAACGACCCAGATTCATCCATAGGAGCAGATCGACGGTTGGCGGGAAATCGTGGTTAGCGGAGTTGTTCCGGGATTAGCGTGATGGGTAGCATCTATATTGCATGTAAGAAAAGATCTCACTCGTCCATCCAAAGGATGCATGGTGCGAGATCTATTCACGTCAGCATTTTGGCATTCGGGAGTTCAAAGGGTGAGGGTTTCACGTCATTCTACATCTCGAAACCCCAAACCTTGAAACGTCGATAAGCACCTTTGAAGCTAAGCCTATGGTCCTAACACCCGGTCACGTCCAGCGAGCCTGGTAATGGAGGCAGCCCTCTTATAACATCAAATACCATCTCGATCGTTCCGTTGGAGGACACGCGGTGTAAATCCATGCTTTCACGGTTTGGTCAATCGGGATTTTGAGGGAAATTGCATCGTGAACCTCCGGTACCAGAAATCCCGAAAGGATCGAGATCGTCCATCTGAAGGACACACGGCGCAATAGTTGAGCCACGAGTGGGGCCCTTTGGGATTTTCATGATGAAAGCGCTAAGGTCATCTTAGTCATTCATTCATCAGAGAGGCTCGGGCACATTAAATTTAAAGAGGGCGCAGATCTGGACGGTCATGATCCAGGCACTCAAATTCACGAAAAAAGTCCAAATCCGCACCCCCTCCATCATTCTGGCTTTAACGAGAATGGGGGGGTCCGGAATCGGAGATAATGTATGCGTGCATCTGGACAACCCAAGTCTCGGTGCTTAGATCTATGGTCTGTATTGAATTTCAGACCCCCCCATCGATTCTGCCTTTAATGGAGGGGGGGGTCCAGAATGGAATTTCACTATAGTGGGCCCCCTATCTATATGTAGCATGAATATACTACTCCCAAGTCCTCACTGCCTGCCATGTGTCCCTTTCGCCTAGTCACCTCTGCCTCAACACCTCCCTCCATTCGTTGTCTTCTGTCTCTGTATCACTTCCACAAAAGCACCCCTTTTCCCCCCGCCTCACCTTCACCATACTGGCACCTACAACATCCTTGTCAAGCATGCCACATCTTCCACCTCTCATCCCATGAACCGTTTGGTTGGTCCAGGTGGCCCCTTTAGAATACCTCCACATCCCCAAAAGGCAGAGTTGACCAGAACCATTCCTGATATCAAGAGGGCAGTTATTGCAGTTGTTGGAGGTGGTTAGACATCGTCTCCGTCATAAATGGAAAGTCCAGCAAAGGACTAAAGCTGGTCGATTTGTCTACATCAAGATAGTCTGAAATCTGATATCGTTTGTCATAGGTGCACGATCGGCCAGAGTCTGCATGCGCAGACTGTCAGAAGACATGAAAACGCAATGTTTTTAATGTAGCATCTTGTTTTTGTTGTTGTTGTTGTTTTGAGTATATGAAGCCGTTTTCGCCATTTTGGGGGAGGATCGATGGTAGAGCGAATCTCCCGATTGTAAAGTTTTAATAGACACTCTAGTTCTCTGGTTATGCATCTGTATGTAAGATTTCTTGTTTAATGACAGACAGTTTTCCTAGCCCATCTAGTTTTCATCTCATACTGAGGGAGTTCATGATTGACTGATTCACATGAATTATTGCAATTATGTTACGATAAAGGATTTATTGTTGCATTGTTGTATTCTCCGGTTTTCTGCATTTGAATGTAAGAAGATCTTATGTTTATATGTTTTCTCCTACAGTCTGTTAGAAACCTGATGTTTACGACAAACCTTTGCAGTTCTCTTATACAATTCTTCCCCCTACTCACCCTTACTACAACTCACTCTCTGAAGTTTATCTAAGACCTCACTTGCCCATGCATTCCTGGCCTAGTTTTAGAGTTAGAACAACATTGTTTTGAGTTAACTTCCATTCGATCACCCCTTTTTATAAAAAAATCGTGACATAAACTGATGGGCGTCGGGCTTTGCTCCTGCTGCAATCCAGGAGTGACTTCCATCGCTAACATTTCTGGCGCCGTTACCGGGGATGAAGTTGAAAATTTTCCCTGGGATTGAACAACATTGAGCCTCTGATTTTGAAGGTGCATCAGGCATTAGAGCCCTTAAAGATTGCTACTATGCACCTGGTGACTCCACTGTGGTGACTCCAAGGTTTCCACATCATTGTGTTAGTTGTGGCTACTTTAGCACACCTGAAAGCTGACCCAAAGGAGCTTTCTCGAGAAGGTTTCAGCAGCTGCTTTCTCTGCCTGAGAAGCTTCCTGGGGTAATGACAATGTTAATATTTGGCCTTTGATGGTGAACAAGGACCAGGCACATTCAAAGTTGTAACTCTTTCACCTAGCGACTCCATGATTTAAGGATCAATCAATGACTCCACTAATTCGATATGGAGAAAATCCTAGCTAAAAGGTTTGCTTTCTGTGACTTTTCCCAGATAGTTGGTTTTCCTAATGCACTTCTTGATAGAGACCAATGGGAAAATTTCCTCCCTGAATTTCACGCAACAATTTCAGAGGTACCAACTAAGCATTTACTGGAATTTCATGAGGTTATTCATCGACTTAATATCATGCATGAAGATGTCCATATTAATCTCTTCATGTATTCATTGAAGGGAGATTCTCTTGAATGGTGTCGGTCTCTTCCCGCTGCAAACATCCACTCTTTAACAGGTTTCCATACGACTTTCAATTCATTTTGTAAAGATTATTTTCCAGCTGATTGTTTCTATGAAAACTATTGTGAGGAGTTTTCTTCGCTACATGAAGCCTCTGTTGGCCTTGAAGACCAGGTCCATGATGAAGCTTTTACTATGGAGGAAATCATTTGCCAGGAAAATATAGAGGTGTTGAATGATATTAATTGTGTTAGCCCTAGAACGGAAGCATCTGAAATCATATCAAATGCCTCTGTTCTTTTAGATGTTCATAACGATCAACATGCCTCTTGTAGAAATTGTGAGTTTATGGAGCAAATGTGGTCTATAGTAGATGGCTCACCTGGGTATCGGGTTAAAGCAGATGTTCCTAGCTGCCCTGCTTATGACAATGAAGACCTCCCCTTTTTTAAAGAAGAGATGGTTAGGGAGGAGGATTTTTCTCTTTTCCTTCAAGGGGTTTCTCATGATATATTTTTACCTGGGATTAAAGAGAAAAAAATTATGTATGAACAGCCAGAAGCAACAGATACCACTCTCCCTGAAACAAATATTTTTGACGGGATCACTATTCTGGAGGAGGAATATAGAAATGAAGGTCAGCCCCTTTTTGATGAATATTATAGTGATGATGAGCAACAAGCTTATCCTACATTTGATCACTATGAAGACTCTGACCAAAATGACAACAAGTAGAGTCATCCCATGGTCCCTATTTATGATGAATATGAATCTAACCCAGGGGAGAGCCAACCAGAAGAGGAGAAAGAACCAGAGGAGTAGAATATTTCTTGTCCAGAGCCAGTCAGCGAGCAACCACCACTTGAGAGTAGTGAGCCTACATCAGTTGTCCACCAACCTGTACTTATCAGAGATATTCAGCCACATGTGAACAACTGTGTAGCAGAGGAGGCTGTCTGTCGCCCATTCTCTAGAATTCACCACTCATTCTATGACCCTGTCAACAAGTACATGGAGTGGCATTTCCTCTATGTCTTAGAACCGCCCACCTTCATCTTCATGGAAACCCTTGAAGATGAATCAAAGTATGTAACCATTCTGATCTCCTGGTTACATCGTCTATTATCCATCATCGACAGAAGGAAGGAGATTCTATATAGGAAGCTGCTTGAATGGCTATGGTGGAAGTTTTCTTTCACCTAGCCCCATGTAAAGGATTCTAATAGTTTAGGATTGTACATAAATAAGCTCTTTTGAGCATGTATCTTGTTTTGTTTCACTTTTATTTTTTGTCCTGTATTTTCAGCAGGGGGTGTTTTGAGCATGACTCCATAGCCCAATAGCAAGGCACTGGAACTGCAAAATGAGTCCTTAGAGCATCACAGGGATGACTCTATCCCCCATGGAGCCTAATGTTAACAACAATTCTTGTCTTGGGCACAAGAATATTCAGGCCTGCAAGTTGCACAAGAAGCGCCCAAGCACAGCACGGAAAAATATCGTTTCAGGCTTCCAAGCAAGTAAATGGGAGAAATTATGTTGTCAACGGCCTAGATTCATCCATGGGAGTAGATCAATGGTCGATGGGAAATCGCGGTCAGCGGAGTTGCGTCGGGATTAGCACGATGGGTAGCGTCTATATTGCATGCAAGAAAAGATATTAGTCATCCATCCAAAGGATGCGTGGCATGAGATCTAGTCACGTCGGCATTTTGGCATTCGGGAGTTCGAAGGGTGAGGGTTTCACATCATTCTACATCTCAAAACCCCGAACCCTGAAATGTCGATAAGCGCCTTTGAAGCTAAGCGTATGGTCCTAGCACCCGGTCATGTCAAGCGAGCCTGGTAATGGAGGCAACCCTCTTCTAACATCAAATACCATCTCGACCGTTCCACTGGAGGACATGCGGCGTACATCCGTGCTTTCGCGGTTTGGTCAATCAGGATTTTGAGGAAAATTGCATCATGAACCTCCGGTACCAGAAATCCCAAAAGGATCAGGACCGTCCATCTGAAGGACACATGGCGCAATAGTTGAGCCACGAGTGGGGCCCTTCAGGATTTTCATGATGAAAGCACTGAGGTCATCTCATCCATTCATCCATCAGTGAGGCTCAAGCACATTTAATTTAAAGAGGGCGCAGATCTAGACGGTCGTCATCCAGGCACTCAAATTCACGGAAAAAGTCCAATTCTGCACCCCCTCCGTCATTTTGGCTTTAACGAGAAGGGGGGGGGGGTCCGAAATCGGAGATAATGCATGCGCGCATCTGGACGACCCAAGTCTCGGCGCTTAGATCTATGGTCTGTATTGAATTCTGGAGCCCCCCATCGGTTCTGACTTTAATGGAGGGGGGGGTCCAAAATGGAATTTCACTATAGCGGGCCCCCTATCTATATGTGGCATGAATATACTAGTCCCAAGTCCTCACCACCTGCCATGTGTCCCTTTCGCCTAGTCACCTGTGCCTCAACACCTCCCTCCATTCGCTGTCTTTTGTCCCCATATCACTTCCACGAAAGCACCCCTTTTCCTGCTGCCTCACCTTCACCATACTAGCACCTACAACATCCTCGCCAAGCATACCACATCTTCCACCTCTCATCCCATGATCCATTCGACTGGTCCAGGTGGCTCCTCGAGAAGACCTCCACATCCCCAAAAGGCAGAGTTGACTAGAACCATTCCTGATCTCAAGAGGGAAGCTATTGCAGTTGTTGGAGGTGGTTAGACATCGTCTCTGTCATAAATGGAAAGTCTAGCAAAGGACTAAAGCTAGTCAATTCGTCTGCAGCAGGACAATCCGAAATATGATATCGTCTGTCATAGGTGCATGATCGGCCAGAGTCTGCATGTGCAGACTGTCAGAAGACATGCAGATACAATGTTTTTAATGCACCATCTTGTTTTTTCTGTTGTTGTTGTTTTAAGTATATGAAGGCATTTTCACCATTTTGGGGGAGGATTGATGGTAGAACGAAGCTCCCGATTGTAAATTTTTAACAGACACTCTAGTTCTCTGGTTATGCATCTGTATGTAAGATTTCTTGTTTAATGACAGACAATTTTCCTACCCCATATAGTTTTCATCTCATACTGAGGGAGTTCATGATTGACTGAGTCACGTGAATTATTGCAATTATGTTACGATAAAGGATTTATTGTTGCATTGTTTTATTCTCCATTTTTCTGCGTTTGAATGTAATAAAATCTTGCGTTTAGATGTTGTCTCCTACAGTCTGTTAGAAACCTGATGTTTACGACAGAACTTTGCAGTTCTCTTATACAATTCTTCCCCCTACTCACCCTTACTACAACTCACTGTCTGAATTTTATCTAAGACCTCACTTGCCCATGCATGCCT
This sequence comes from Picea engelmannii, assembly GCA_009831015.1. Lineage (NCBI taxonomy): Eukaryota > Viridiplantae > Streptophyta > Pinopsida > Pinales > Pinaceae > Picea > Picea engelmannii. The sequence goes on from ML779655.1 coordinate 801,204, forward strand.
GGCCTAGTTTTGGAGTTAGAACAACATTGTTTTGAGTTAACTTCCATTCAATCACCCCATTTTATAAACAAATCATGACATAAATTGATGGGCGTCGGGATCTACTCCTGCTGCAATCCAGGAGTGACTTCCGTCGCTAACAGGTTCCTCAACCATCTCTCCCTCTTCAAATAGAGGGAATATTGATGCAGATCCTAGTCCAGGCTCCTGCCACACCACCCTCACCCCCAACTATTGACACCACGGCCACTGCTGGGGGAAGACGAATGAAGAACGAGACAACAAATCTACTCCATCCTTGAGCTCAACCTCATTGCACACTATAAGAAATAGACACACAACCCACTAACCAATTTCCTACTCTTCCCGAGTTACACAATCTGATCCATCTCCCTAGACCAATCCCATTGCTCGGTACTCCACCAAGTACATCCACTCCTACTATGGAGTCCTAAACCACATGCAATAAAGGATTTTGAACCAAATTCACTTGTTCCATATGCTTATAATATGGCCATTAAACCCATCATTGAACATCTCTACCTCAATTTCACCCACTCCCTACTGAGTGTCACATTACTGATATTCGATATATTTCGTTATCAGTCCCTGAGTGAAAGAGGTACCATCGACAGTATCGGAACATTCAATTTATGTCCAGTGGTCCCTCGCACCCTGTACATCATATCCCATCTATGTCCTCACCACTTAAGGACAATAACACTCACACTTTGATAGTTCCCCCTGTCACCTCCCAGGATTCCCTGTATCTCTCATTTTCCACTGCGATGAAGATATCCTGGAGGAAATCAGTACCCCTAATTTCCCATGGAATGTGCTCCATCATTGAGCACTTTTTCTCTCACAAGAGGCCTTTCACCCTCCTATCCAAGCCTCCATATGCGCAATCGAAACTATGGATTTTATTCCTTTGGGTAGGCATGATTTTAAGGATGGAAATTTATTTTAAAAAGTAGAAACCTTGGCAAATATTACTAATCCTTCATATGCCAACTATAAATGTTTGGCGATATTTTTGTAAAACTATTCAAATTTATAAGGATTTTATATAATTTTTATAATTTTTTTTCTATTTTTAAGGTAAAATAATTTTATCCTATAGAATTTGGGCAAATCATTTTTAAAATAGCGAATCTCATTTTTGGAAAAACCATGGAAAATTATCCCATGAGTGAAATTTATCCCCTAAAATCATCCATGCCTTCGGGGAATATAGATTGGTTCAACAACCCTATCCCTGCCCTAGATGATTTTGAAGAAGGCAACATGGCAAACATCTCCCCCACCATCAAAATTGGCATTTCCATTAAACTGGGAATCGTAGAAGAAATAACTATTGGCACCACATGCTCCCCTGAAGAACTCACTGCTTACAAATATCTCTTTTAGGAATACCAGGATATTTTTTCATGGTCATATACGGAGATTCCCAACCTCGATCCGTCTATAGTCGAACATCGCATCGACACTTGGCCAGATGTCGCCCTTGTTCGTCAAAAGAAACATCCCCTTCACCCATCCAAAGTTGTGGCTGTCAAAGTTGAAATTGACAATTTACGTGCTGCTAGTTTCATTTACCCCATTGCGTACACTTCATGGGTCTCCAATCTCATCTTCGTTAACAAAAAACAGGGAACTATTCATGTCTTCACAATAATAATCGATGATTGCAACGACCACGAGGCACTATCCTTTATGTATGGTTTCTCTAGATACAATCAAATCCAAATCCATCTAGTAGATTAGTACAAAATCTCTTTTACTACCCTTGGGGTACCTTTTCTTATTGCGTCATTCCTTTTGGACTCCAAAACATTAGTGCTATGTTACAACGAGCCATGACCTATGATTTTCATGATCTTGATTGCATCATCCTTTCTTATTTGGATGACCTCAATACTCAATCCAAAAAGAGGACCCAACATTTTGATGACTTATGCATCATCCTCCAACGATGTTGCTAGTACAATATCCTATTGAAACCCCTCAAGTTTGTATTTTTCATCACTGTCGGGCGCCTAATTGGGTTCATTGTCTCCCAAAATGGCATCACGATGGACCCCCTCAAGTTCCAATCTATCACATAAATTCCACCACCTAGGAATTGGGTTATACCCGTGCACATATGTGCGGGTATTCCTCTTATTCCCATGCACTAGTGAGTCTCTACCCTAAAAACCCCTTGTACGGCCCTATGTACAACCCCTACCTACTAACTAGGAAATTCACAACATGTTGGAGGATAGGACTAGTAACCTGTCTCTCGCTACTCCTGGATCGGTAGCCTCATGCTCCTGCAATCTCTAAATCTCCTCACAGTTATCTTGTCATCTCAACCATAGTGACAGGTACAAATGAGGTGGAAATGTGGGCCCACCATCCATATCTAGCACCATTTTCTCAACTTCCACACTCTTTTATAGGAGCCCAGAGCCTCCATTTTCTGATCCTTTCTCAGCCATGGGATCCTAGTCCTACCATATACACATTCACATTCCCTGGGTCACCATCTGCACTTAGCCCCGGAGGAGCATTATTCTCACGTCACGTTCAAGTACGCATGCTCACTTTCAGTTTTATCAAATATTTGTTATATGTTCTTTCTCATCAGATTTTGTTCACGTCGGGTATTTGGTTTTCATGTGTCCAGGTACTTGTTCATCAAAGCTTACAGCCCCTTTAGGTATATGTTTGACACTGGCATGTAATTATTCCTTCTATAAATCAATTGCATACCCCATCCAAACCCTTTGACATTTACCTTTAGGGTAATGAAATTTGTCTCTACAGTATCTTCGCCTTTACCACATTTTGATATTGTCATCCAATAGCACTATCCCCCACATGAGTTGTCCCATTCATAGTCCCCCCTAACAACTTGACCAGGGATGATTTTAGGGGCTAAATTTCTCTCATGAGCTAATTTTCCATGGTTTTTCCGAAAAAGAGATTCGCTATTTTAAACATGATTTTCCCAAATTCTATAGGATAAAATTATTTTACCTTAAAAATTGCCAAAATTTTATAAAAACTATATAAAATCCTTAGAAATTTGAATATTTTTACAAAAATATCGCCAAACATTTATAGTTGGCATATGAAGGATTAGTAAAATTCGTCAAGGTTTCTACATTTTAAAATAATTTTTCATCTTTAAAATCATGCCTGAACTTGACACTCATGTTTATTTCACCCCTAGATATGCACTTCCAATAATGAACCCCATACTCTCTCTCATCATATTGCTAACCTTCCCAGTGGACTCCTAGGTCATATCATCTCAGTTCTATTGACTAAACCGTCGTAGTTTCATTAGCCCTCCATATCATCCAACATAAGTTTTCCCATCTATATATTGTCCTCCATCCATTCACCTAATACAAAAACCCACCCTCCACCAATTTTCTTCCACCAACTTGCACCCTAACAAGCCAAGCCATATTTCAATGGGGCACTCATTTTTGTATCTGTATACTCAACCCAAACTATTCTTTATTTCTTTGGTAATTGTAAAATTAATCCTTTGTTTCCAGCATATACATAACTTTTTAGTCATCATCCTTGATGGCCTTTCTTTCCTTGGAAAATCAACCCATGTTTCCCTTGGTTGGGAAATCCACTCTTTTTTCATTTTGACATCATTCATGAACGTCTAGTATCCCAAGTCCATAAACCCATGATCTCTAAGTTTTTCCACTTGGTTAACCTTTTTGATAGTTTAACCCCATATCTAGTCATCCCCTTGACACTAGATCCAGTTTTACAGTTGCTACCAGTCATCCTTCAAAATTCCCCAATGAAGGGAAGTATTGAGTCTCACAGTATCTTGACTTTGTTCATGATTACCCATCAGTACCTAATTTCATCTCTTCCTCAGTGGATTTCATGAATCCCTTTGCTTCTTGGAGTCACGTCTCCCTTTTGGTTGAGATAGACACAATTTCCAGAAGGGCAATAGTATCTTGACTCTCATTCCCTTTTCAATGCGAAGTCTTGGATGACACATAGAGAATCATCATTTCTCTGTGATTCCATTGACCCCCTTAACATTTGAATTCGAAAAAATCTCATGTTATGGTGGGTATTACTATGCAACTATTGCAGTTGTTTCATATCATCCAAAGACCTCTGAATTTGTTAGGCCATCAATTCCTACAAGTCCTCAAAAATTCTTACAGTCATCCTTAACTCAATTCAGAGTTTGTTCACCACTCATAATTGTCATCTTCCACTATCAACCTCCCCTGAGGGTGCTGCAGTTATATACATCAACATACATCTTCAATTACAGTCTAACATTTTGGTTTCATGACACGAGCATGGGGCATGCCCGCCTCGTTTGTACACAAATTATTTTTTTTTTTCCTAGAGAAAGGTTTGGGTCCCTTAGTTTTCCCTCTCCCTCCGGTGGATCTCTCTTGCATTTCCTTTCTTCAATCTTCATTACAATGGTACTTTCAACAAAATAAACATTGATGTATTCTGGCTATACGTATGCTCCTAACCTCACACATCAGGGGGCATCTATTATCACTGAAATATCATCTGCAACATTGCACACAGTGGTTAATGAAAAATATCAATGCCAACAACAATCAGTCCACCTACAACACCGAAAATTCATCAAGAAGAAAACAAACTATACAATTGGGTCAAAAATTGAAGTGCACTAAATCCCCAAAGGAGGTGTGCACACAATGCGTAGCATGCGTGGGCCAACATAGCCCTCATCGTGCACTATGCACCAAATGCGTGACTATCTACGTGAAAATCCACACACTTCCATGAACGATGCATTTGTGGATATTTTTGGCCCCTCAACCACTTCTAGTCTGACCCCCAACATTATTTGACACTCATATCTGAGCGAAATCTAGCTTGGAGGTTGGTCAAGGGCTAGAGAGTACCCTAAAAGGCCCCTTCTTCATACTATGAACCAATTACATTTTTCCTTGAATGGATGTTATAAATAAGTGCCATGGGTGTGCTAAGAAACCAACATCTTCAATGTATTGTTATGATGCAATAATTCTTCGTTGAGAATCCTCTTTTCTCTTTGAAGCCTTCAATCACCATTGCAATAGTCCATTCCACTCACCTCTTGAGGGAATAGGGATTGTTTTTCTTCACCATTTTCCATTTCTTCCATTGTAAGAGAGAATATCTCTCAATTAGGGAACTCAAGAGCCCTTGCAAGGAGGAAGAGGGGACTCATAAGTCCCTACCTTTCTCTATGGTTTTTTTCCTACTAATCTATTGATCCATTGGTAGCAATATGTTGGTCATTTGTTGATTTTCATGGTTCTAAGTTTCTCGATATTTCTAACATTTATTTATTAGTTGTTTTCGTTTTATTTATTTGTTTTTACATGTTTTTGGTTTACTTAACCCACTCACAAACTTCTTTCTTGTCTATCAGGTTCATCTAGACATGAAAGTGTTGTTTTTTTTCTCACCCAAGTGACAAAACCAACACAACACTTCCTATTTGGCATATGTTGGAGCCCAGAAGGGGTAGGGTGAGACCAAAGGACTATTGAGTAGAGAAGGGGAACACTACCTTGGGTTGTAGAAGCATGTGGGGAATGAGAGACCATTGGTTGGATTGTTTCTGAGGTTTGGTACCTTGGCCTAGACCATGTTGGTATTGATTGTTGACCATGGTTATCCTAGGAATCCATTGCCCTAGTGGAGTCATATACCATGCTCGGGGGTGATACGTTGTTGAGAGTTTATCAACAACCATATCTAAGGCTGGGTGGAATGTTGTGGATTTGCAACCAATCAGTGCTTGCAATGAGGTTTAATTGAATAATTTAATAAGTAACAATGAGATAAATTATTTCCTGAAGCGGCTCTATGGAATAAAGAAAATGATTTCCATCTATAGTATGAATACATGAATTGGTGCTTGAAATCAGAGCACCGGGTGGATAAAAAGATTCCAATAGAAAATGCTTGGATATTTTTGAAGAATTTTGAATTATACATGGTATATAATGCATTGAGGACAGTGCATAATTAAGGGGAATGGAAATGTAACACCCCAAGACCGAGCCCCAATTGTACATGTAAATGTAAATATGCTTTATAGTCTGGTGAGCCATATTATAGGCCAAAAGGATTATGTGATTATTATGCCATAGAGCTTAGATGCTAAAGGCCAATAAGCCTATTTTTGTATATGTAAATACTCATATCATTAATAAAATACATCTTTTCATGTAGATCAACCATGATAAAGAGTATGGGGGACTATACTCCACTAGGAAGGGAAAGGGGTGGGCTAAGATCCTAGGAAAGGGGCTAAGCTAGAAGGTTTATCTCCAAGGGAATATTATAATATTATTCCTAAAAGATTAGGGTTTGGATATAACCTATGTTATAATAAGTTCCTATGGGAAGGGAAAGAATTACAAGTGGATCTCTGTTGGCACAGGGGCAGACCCAGGGTTCAAAACTTGACAATGCACCAACAAAACCACGACTACCTACCCTTTCGGAAACACCTGTGAAATAGGAGAAATCTCACCCGAGGTAGAAGAAGGGGGGGTTATAGGAAGCACGTGTTTGTAACCAGGCTGGGACACATATCTGTGATAATATTACTTTGCAGAATATTTTGTTTAATGCTTAGGAAGTGACATGCATTAGTTTATTAACACCACATAACATAACCAAGATAGATCACCACAGTAACAACAAATGACAATATACCCTGAGAACTTAGCACTTAGCATTAAAAGTTAAATCTAGCATTCATTTACCCTTATCACAAGTAAAGTACTTAAACAACAAAGGATCTATCTATTACACATCATAATCGAAGCACTAAGTAGATTCATAACCCAAATAACATAGCACAAATAAAACCATGAGACACTAAATATATGTGGTTCACCCCAAGGTCAGGCTATGTCCACAAACCACTTCACCTCTTTATTATTCGCCAGAATCGTATATTCATTCACTCCTGTGAACTAAGCCATATATTCGAGCTTCATACAAGCCTAGATATTTTTGAACTAAGCACTAGATCCTCCTTCCAAAACCAGTTCAATGCATAGAGCCAACTCTCTATCGAGCACAAATCCTTAATGAACATACATTCCTTTGCACAAAGCAACTCAAACTACTTTCACTTAGCTACTTCTACAATAACTTTTTCTTTATTTATATTTTACAAACCCCTAAAATAATGCCTAAACATGGGAAAACCCTATGGGATGACATACCATAAACCCATTACAAAAACCCTAGAGGACCCTTTACTAGGTCCACATAACCCTCAAAATCGATGAGATCTATGATCTCAGCTCCGTCAGGCACTCCTTCTTTGACCAACATGTCGAAGTCTGAAAGTGGCCCAAAACTGACCAAAGTTTCCATATAAATTTGGTCGAGGGCCAACAGGCCCCCAAAACTCACCTGTGAATATGTTGGCAGATTAGTTGTTGTCATTGATGTCAACCCTAGTCATGGGTTTTGGACCGCAAGATTGATGAAGGTATTTGGACATGAAGGAAAATGCACATGCATATACAACACCCATGGATGGATAGTATACATCATGTTGTTTTCGGTGGTATGTGG